>JAOEHX010028235.1:0-14129 GCA_025448015.1 Bolborhynchus lineola | reverse complement strand
AGGGCAGAATGAAATATACAAAGAAGAGTCCGACAGACAGTTAACCTCATTTGCCCAGAAGAAAATCTCCCATTAAGCGTATTCTGTAGCCCTTCTACACAGCTTGTTTCACTGCTTCCCTATATTCATAATGAAAAGTTTTTTTCTAACCTGGAAATTAAGCTGATTCTCCTTGCTTGTCCCTAAATGGCCACTCAAGAACAACTGACCACTATTCTTAAAAAAGTCTTTTCCATACTGGAAGATGTCAGCATTTCCCTCTATTTTCCACTGTCTATACTAAACTAAATCGCAGTTTTTCTTCATGTCACTGTTGCACTTCACTGAACTCACTTCTATTTATTTGTATTTTTAAAAGTTTAATGTCTGAAATTGGATACAGTAAACTAGTTCAGGTTTCTGGAAAGCATCTCACCTAAGATTCCTTTCCTACAACAAAAGGTTTTGGGTTTGCTTTTTTTAGGTTTTGTGGGGATTTTTTTTTTATCTGTCTTGCTTCTGTGTGATTCCTCCTTCATCAGCCTAAGAACCTGTATTTATTGCACTTGTTAATTTTAAGCCATGTCTGCAATTTGGGAGGATCACTGTACCATTCTGATCTTTTTTCCAGTCTATTTCAAACTTACTACAGCTTGACATAAATTCTGAAATTGATAAGCATATAGTCTAGTCACTCATCACATTGAAGAGGACTGTCCCAAATGCCTAAAGCCTACATAAAAAAAGTCTGCATTATACCCATAATATAAATGGCACGTGGGCATCCAAATTAGCCAGGTATGTGGTATGCTGGCTAACGAACAAACTTACAGCTTTGAAAGAAGTTACTAAAGGAAATGCTAACTAATCAAAATGTTTAACATAGTCCTTAAGAGGCAACTGCAGTCAAGTGTTTTTTTTAATGCTACTGTGTAATGATCTGTCATTTTGTTAGTTTGGGGTCAAAACATGGTTCAAATTATAACCAAGGATAACATAGTTTTCACAGAAAAGAGAAAACTTTATAGAACCTAAAACCACTTCTGCAGGGCATTCACTATTTGTTCTGGCTAAGCTATTTCTAAGGCTAGGGTACAAAGATGATAAGTAAGGCAGGTTAAGTTTTAGACTATCAAGTGTACATAGAAGTACAAAAGGTAAATTCTGGACTGAAATCCAGAATAGTTTTGCCAAATTAAAACTTTAATCTTAAAATCTTAGAGATTGTCTCAGACACTTAGGGAATCTTAACTTGTGTCATTTAACTATAAGGGACTTTTAACTTGTTTTATTTAGATACAAAGGAACTAGAATAAGGTGTACTAAATAAGGCATAAAGTTAACGGTAGAGATGCCCACCATGCCTTAGCCATCATCTTATTATACCTTCTTGTTACTTGCTTTTATTGGACCATATTTTGTCCTGTTTCTTCAGAATGTAAATTGCAACAAATAAGAACCAGTGGACTTGCAGTTAGGAAAATTTTAAAATTATATGTAAAGTGGCTGTAAGACAGTGGATAAGCAGTGGTTTAAGACAGACACAGACATCCTTGAACTTAAAATCAAATTTGGACCCTAAAAGTTCAGTAATGCAGAATTTTATTTATTTTTTTTTTAAATTTGCAATAATCAACTGGAAACCGTCCAAATGATGCAGCATTTGCAGAAAATGTTATAAATAGCTTTTGCCTTCAACAATTATTTCCAGGTCTGTCACTATCTTGCTTTAAAATCTTAGACAAATAATTTCAGCATATGGCATTTCAAGGTACCAAAAGAAGGCAATCAACCTCTACTGACCCTCCACAGATGCTGTAAGACCTAGTCCTTAATGAGGTATATTAACCCTTCAGAGCAGTGGAGTTCCCTGCAGGGACTCTGGTACCTCACCAACTACCAGTGTTAACTGAATTTCTGGTGATCAGCAAGTAAAGCTGGCTGATGAATACACACACTAACACTCAGACTAAAATGGAGCTTATATAAAAAGACATTAAGCATCAGAGTAGACTGAAAGAAGGATAAGAGACACAGATTGCATGGGCATTAAGTCATTTAGATCCTACCTTGTAACAACTGCTAACCTATAATGTAATACTTATTCCTCAAACTTTCCTTCCACTTCATCCACCCAGGTCTGGTAAGATTAGTGGGCTCTTTTGGGTGCCAGGATGCTATCAGGTATAACAGACAAGTTCACACCATAAACAATCTCTGGTTTCCAGCAGGTTACCTATCGGCTCTGCTGGTGGTCCTCAGTCCTCCACTGCTGCCACAGCTTTCCAAAGCTTCTCAGGGCTTACAGTGTGAGACTCCAAACTGACCTTTGGTCCTCTGAGTCAAAATGGCAGTCTCTATTGCTGCTGTGGAGAATAATAAACAGCTTCCTTTTGTCAGTTGACCCCTTCTTACTCTTAAAGCCCCACCCAGCTAAACATAAGGGCAAGCAAACAGGTAGACTCTGGGCCATCTACCTTTGTGAGCTCTCTGCAGCAGATAGGAGTGACATCTGAACTGACAGAGGATATGCTTATTTTTCATTCAAGTCAACACACTAAGGAGATGCAAATTCCCACCTTCCCCAATACAGATGTTCATAAGCCTAGTAACAACTTAGTACTCAGGTGGAGAGGATATCACTTCTCCCATGCAACAGCAACAAGAAATTCTTTCCTCAGTGGCACCCTGAAGTAACACATCCATTCTTCAACCTGTGGCAGCCCATGATGAAACTGTGTCTGACTATCTCCTTGTTGTCAGTTCTGACAGTGTAGTGTGTATGTACCCAGCAAGTTTGATATCCAGATCTGCAGGAGTTCCTTTTCAAGCATCTCTGCAAGAACTATAAGCAGTAAATAAAAGCAGCTTACAGTGTAGATATTTACAGCTGAGTTAAAATCATTTCAGTTCCTCTTATAGCAAAAAGACTGAGTAGGTATTTCTTTGGCTGAGATTCATCTAAGCCACTTTGAACATTTATCTCAGGGTAAGAAAAATCATAAAGGAGATGCATATTTCTCCCCATTGACTATAATGAGAGCATAAGGCAATTAATTCAGGTGCAGACACCCATATGTAGACATTTATTTGTAGCTGGAAGAATCTTAGCCTGCCTTACATACCTTTGCCATTCTACACAAACCTCTGCTACACATGGCTTAGTCTCACCATGTGTAACATTGAGTCCCTTTCCTCAGGAATTAAGTCCTAGATCCTGACTAATACTTGTAGGGATATATTTCTGTGCAGCATGAAAGAGAGAATGCTCAAGGACCAGAACCAGTACCACATGGGTGTCCTGGCTGTGCTGTGGGCTCCTCCAACTAAATCTCTCCATTACAGACCAGATACAGACACGCTATACCTAAGCTGCAGGAACACCAGACCCATAAACACTTTGAATGCCATATGAACAGGAGACTCCCTAAGCCTTGTGAAAATTAGCCAGTCTGTGTATCCTGACTTTGCTTTTGGTATAGCTTATGCCTCCTTGGAGACATGCAATTCAGATACTGCAGAGTACCAGCTCCCCCAAGTTCCCTCAAGATCCTTCCCTTTTCTAGAAGAGGATTCTGTAATGGACTGGAAATCGTCTCAGCCAAGAGCTCTTGCCTGAACAGTGCCAAGCTGGGACTGTTCCCCAAAGAGCAGCTTTGTCTACAGTTGCTTCAAGGATTTTTATTAGTGCCATTATCACTATGCCTTTGTGAGTGGTTCCAACAGTCCCTTTTGACATATAAAAAATGCCTCACTAGCAAATAGACCATGAATACCCACAATATTTACACAAATATTACAGCTATTTTTCAACTCTGTAAGAGCCAAATGCAGACATCTATGGAAACAGACTCTGCTGACCACAATGAACTTTGTATTAGGACTTTCACCATTTTCATGAAAGAATTGCAGAACCTTTTATACTGAAGGTATGTGTCTACCACACACTTGTGCTATTAACTTAGATCAGACCCTAGTACTAATTTTAGTTACCGCACAACTAAACACACGTATTTGAAAAATAATCATGCTTTCTACTGCTTATACAAAAATATGTGCAACCAAAGATCATAAATAGTACTCTCAGAAAAAGAAGTAAACACTACTTAAAATAATGAAATACACTACAGAAAACAGTAATTTAGAATTTTACAATTCCTTCCTTTTTCAAAGAAATAATTACATACACTTCACCATCTTCAGTGGTATTAAAAATGTTACAATTTAAGATTACTTTCATTAATAAATCATAGTAGTACTACAAAGCATTATTAATAGTAGCTTTAGACAGCAGTGTGGGAAAAGAAACAATAAAGAAGGTATACTTCAACATTTCCAGAAAACATATATTTTAAATATATTTTACAGCTTACAATACTGATAACTCTATAATTGTTTCTTTAGTAATACTGTGAAGTAATGTCTTTGCCACCTTTATTGTATTTTTTTAACTACATAACAATAATTATTTACAATTATATCATTCAAATTGCATTTAGAAATATAGAGTCAGAGTCCCTAATAAATCCTTCTGGTTTTTCAGGCAACACACATAAATTTAACTTTGCTAATCTTGACTTGTTTTATTGTACCCTTATGTGCAATTTCTATCCCTCTTTCTTATTAAGTATAGAATCTATATAGTGGAAAGTGTTAGGCAACCTTAACTATAGTTATTGCTGCCAACTCTTCCTATAAAACTTTGGGCGAAATAGGGGTGTAATTAAAATGATGGCAATGCTCACACTAATTTCAAAGAATGGAAGAAAAGAAACACTCCCTGAAATACAGTAAGGCACCCACAATAAAATTTCATATTTATACGGAAAGCACTGGTAATGACATTTCAAGAAATCTTACAATTAATATAGGCAAAATACATGTATAAGTGTGTGTATACACATATATGTATATAAAGATACACGTAAAAAGGATTTCACTTAGATATCTTCTATCTTTTTAACCAGTGCTAGCAACACTAAAGAAAAATCCTTGGAAGGGAAAAAAAATGAAGTATAACTTATTCAGTTGGAACCATGAGGAAAATATTAACCACTAAAGCACATAATGTAATTCCATTACTTAAAATGTTTTCAGGGAACCTCTATTATTGTTCCAAAAGTGCTATGGGATCTTATCATCAAAAGATAAAACAGCAGTTGAACCACAGTTCTCATCTAATAGCAAGAAAGTCCCCAGTCTTGAAAGATTTATGTATACAGTTAATTTTATGCAGCAGGAATAGTCTTGCTTCAGACCACAGAACATTTCAAAATGCTCAAAATTAGGCATACTATATGTAACTCATCACAGAACTGAGACCTTCAGCCTAACTTGGAGAGCTGTAATGAATATACTTTTCAAATTAAAAAAAAATGCATGTTCCTTCACAACAGAGTACCCGATTCACCTCCATTTTTTTATTCACATAAAAGCAGTATTTCAACAGTCTGTGTACCATTTCTTTTATGAATCATACATTTACCACAAAAAGGTCACTGCCAACTTAAAAACTGTAATTTAAAATCCTTCCTATTACTAGAATATTTTTTTTTTTTTAATAAGAATTTTGCTTTCACCTTGTTTCTCTGGATTTTCAACTTGACTTAAAAAAGTAGTCCCTCTGAAGCTGAAGGGAACTTGTTATGTATGCCAGCAAGGTGCTTTTCAGCTAACTACATAGGAACAGTGTTGGAAGGCTGTGTTAGAAAGGTCAATATAAATTAATGCTGTGAGAGGTACTTGGGAACATATCTTAGATAAATTTTAATTCTTTTCCTTTTAAATGGACTCTAATCATGATAAGCTTTCAAGTAACTTTAGCAAGTTGAAAATATTTAAAGATAAGCTACATTTATAGCCTAGCTCCTAAATGCAAGGATTGCTGTGAACTCTTATTTATGAGCTGAATAGTGTTACCTAGCTACAAAATGTTCATATTTATTTTCAGTCTTACTAATGGATGAATGTTGACCCTCTGGTAATTAGTTCCATTTCCATCACCTCCAAATGTTATACAACAACTGGACTTTCTATAAACTAACGGCACATTGTCATCTTAAAGCTTCTTAATCAGAGGAAGGTATTTCAGCTTCCTTGAAACTCATCTCTCATCTGTTTGTTATTTGTTTGGCAGTTTTTTGTTGTTTGCTTTCTTGTGGAGGAGGAATGGTAGAAATTACAGAAACATTAAAGGTCAGGTTGAATGAGGCTCTAAGAGCAACTTCATCTAGTTGAAGATGTCCCTGCTTATTGCAGGGGATCTGGACTAGACGCCATTTAAAGGTCCCTTCCCACCCAAACTATTCTACAAGTCTATGAATAATAGTCTCTCTAGCATAGAAAGCAGCTTTGGAAATCCCTGGTCAACTCCCAGCCTCCACTATAAATGACCTTGGTACAGGACCTTTGAGATTCTGGAGAGAGATCAAGGTATCAACTGGTCAACTTTAACAACTGCCTAGTTTTATCTAGTCACCCTGTAGTTTTCGAAAGTGTGCAAGGATTTTTTCAGTTTATGACTTCTATCAAAACTTGTCTTCCTTGTGTTTGTATCACTTTTCTGCTTCAGAGTATTTTCCTTATAATCACCGATTGCACTCATGTCTGAAGTAGAATACAAGTGACATTACTGATGCAGTTTTGAGGGGGCTAAAGAAGGACTGGCATTGTGAGCACTTCCATTTCAGTCTTCTGTCTGACTTTGGGCAAAATTCAATCTATGGTCCAGTTTTTCACCAGCAGTGATATTTCCTGTCTCTAAATTACCTTGTCTGTTCAGCTCCTCTAGGAAAGTATCCAAAATATTTTTAGCATAGTGCCTTGTCTATTAAAATCTCATTTTTTGTTGGAGCTTACTGTGAAATGTACATATGGCTAAGTAAGTCAGACCACCTCCATGTTATTTCTTGTGAAATGGGGTCATGTATATAAAATGTGGCTTGCCAGCACCTCCCCATATTCACAAATGGCTGGTGGTAGCCTTTCCCAACCCAGTTTATGCAGTATTTGAAGTCCTGAAAGACAGACGAGCATGATGGGTGGCCCTCAAGACTGGATGACTGAATCCATCTCTCAGCTCTTATAGTATCTAAAATGGTATGAGAGGGTTTAGATTGAATGTAACAGGAGTTAATTTAAGCTGTTACAAGAGTAAACCAATGCTGGCATTAAGCCTAATGCTCTCAAGGGGATCGGAGTTGTAGCAGAGAGTGAATCCCTGTTGGAACTTGGCCTAACACTTCTACAAGACACTGAGACATGGAAGTGGACCGACAGGCCTGTGGAGCTGTAGGTATACTTCGTATTTTTGATTTTTGCTATTGACTTTTTAACAAAACTTGGAAGAAATGAAGTTTATGCCAAATGTGATTTCCTAAGAATCGTCGGAGTCACAGGGGTTTTGTTTCATGGTAGTATGTTTTCGTCTTTTGATGCGACTTCACGTTATGTTTATTATGCCTAAAAAGAAATGACTGCATTTAAGTATTGCAAATTACTTTATTAAACATTTAAGAAAATATTTTATTAGACTTTTCACTTGCTTTTGCAAATTTTTCAGCAATGAAAACATCCCTCCTACAAAGCCTGAAGTCAACATGTGGAAAGCAGCTGTTAAAAAAGCAGGTTTGTCAGCTTGCTAAATGTAATGATTTCTGCTTACAAGAGCCAAGGAAGAGCAAACTGAACAGTATGCAAATGGGAGTCTCTGAATTAGTGCCACAGGGCATAGCAGTTGATGACATTTGTCACCACGTAGCTCAATTTTTTGGATGAAACTCCTGTTATATTTAGCAGACTGTCAGTGTCATTCCTACAGACTACAGCAATCTTTGCTTTCTATCACAAACTACTCTGCAGTAGCTCTGCATGAAGTGAAACAGAACTATGTTTTAATAGCAGAGTTTCCAAGCTACTTAGGCGTATGTTCTAGCACCCACACATACACCAGCCTGTTTACAGCAACACATTAACACAGCAGTAGCTTTGCACTCCTGGACACTGCACTCATGGGGTAAATTTACTGCAGGGAGAGAAGGGGTGGCTAAGGACACTTAACTTCCCAATCAGCATTGCGTGCTTGCAGTCATATGAGAACAGTTCTCCATCCACACTGCAGCTGTATCTGTTCCAGTCAGGAATGTCATTTGAGGGAAGACAAATGACCTATTTTGCTCTTCCTCAAAGGAAAACTGAAAATGCCTGGCAGGGTGCTGAACTAAACCTGCTTACCTATGTTCTGGTCACGTGTTCAATGTCAAGGGATCTGCATTCAGAATTCAAATCTCTCAGCCATCCTTTACAAGATTTCAGGGATGCTGCCAGCATTCATGAAATGCTTGTTACTGGCTGACACAAAAGGGAAGTACTCTTAATGTGTTTGTGCAAATATTCAGTGTCAAACTATAAGACTAGGATGGAAAATATTTTGTCTGTCTAGAGGGGAACAGAAATAGGGAGAAAAGAATTTGCTCCAAGTTTTACATCTCTGCAGCAGAAATGGAATTCTGTAGTGTGTGTTTGTGTATTACAATAGAGTGATTTTGCTGCTGTTTTACAGGATCTGGGGATTAGAAAGTATTTTCCTGTATGAGTTACTTTTAGGTCTCTGGGAATAGGAAAAAGATTGTGCAATGTACATTAGTCTCTGGAGATGGAAACCATTCATCCCACATGTTGCACTCCTGGGTGATTTTGCAATGAGCAGTCATCTGTGCTCCCCAGAGGTGTTTTTGAAGGGTTTGTATCCTACTAAGGACTCAGGTGGCACATTCCTGAAGATGTCTGAAACACTTCACAGAATGACACTCAGTGAATAACACACACTAATGGAAGACTGGATAACTTCTGAGATTCCATTAGTTAGATGACTGAAATTACCATCTATGAAACTGAATTCATGACTCCAAATTCAGGTTAGGGAAGGAGAGTGAATTAACATTCCTTCAGCGGCACTGACAGATGATCCCTGTTTGTCCATGGATAGAGGGCAAAAAGGCAATTTTCGTATTTCAGAGCCTGTACCACAGCATTTGTAATGTTGACAGCACGGTACTGGCTGTAGTATCAAAAAGAGGTGAAAGCTATAGTTTGCTGAAATGGACAGAGTACTTTCTGAAGGCCTTTAACCAAAGACTGAAGTAATGGAGAATTGCATACAGCAGTTTTCTCTCCAGTCTCTTCTCACATTCACATGGAACCATCAGGTCAACAACCCCAGAAGCATGAATGTTGGCACTGCTCATGTACAAAAGACATTCATCTTCCTCTCCACTTCTTCACTGATTCCCAGATGGCCCGATGTCTGAAAGTGATCAACTAACATTAGAGTGTGATCAACTAATTCAATCTTATCAAGGCCCAGAGAGCTTTGTTAAAACTATGGCAGTAGACAAAAAAACATTTTGAAGCATTCACAGCAAATAGTTTTCTTTGACATAAGTAATCAGTCCTGGTCATAGAATCATAGAACTGTTAGGGCTGGAAAGGACCTTAAGACCAAAGTTCCAACTCCCCTGCCATGGGCAGGGGCACCTCACACTAAACCGCGCCACCCAAGGCTCTCTCCAACCCAGCCTTGAACACAGACAGCGATGGAGCATTCATAACTTCCCTGGGCAACACATTCCAGTGCCTCACCACCCTTACACTAAAGAATTTCTTCCTCATAGCCAATCTAAACTTCCCCTGTTTAAGTTTGAACCCATTACCCCTTGTCCTATCACTACAGTCCCTAATGAAGAGTCCCTCCCCAGCATCCCTATAGGACCCCTTCAGATACTGGAAGGCTGCTATGAGGTCTCCACGCAGCCTTCTCTTCTCCAGGATGAACAGCCCAAACTTTCTCATCCTATCTTCATACAGGAGGTGCTCCAGTCCCCTGATCGTCCTCGTGGCCCTCCTCTGGGCTTGTTCCAACAGTTCCATGTCCTTTTTATGTTGAGGACACCAGAACTGTACACAGTTCTCCAAGTGAGGTCTCACGAGAGCAAGTCAATCTGTCATGTTCAGTTACCACCTCTACCATAACAGTTTCCATAAGCATATCTCCTGTCACCTGTACTTAATGAGAAACCCTACTCTGTCCTTGAAAAGGATGTTCTAAACATAGTCCTGCTTTTGTTGTTTCTTGTCTCAAACATAAGCATAGCACCACGTCCATACCTGACATCTCCAACACTTGGAAAACCCCAACTGCACAGCACTCAGTGTCAGGTCAGCCCAGCTAGTGCAAGCTCACCAGACCTGCCTCACTCTGCACGCTGGGCTTCCTGCGGAATTTCAAACCCAGTTCGTGACTCACTGCTCTGCATATACTCAGCAGTGCTTAAACCTCTGGAAGAAGAATCACTCCGGTGAGTAACCTGAAAGTGTGAAAGACACAGGTGGACCGTTACAAACATTGGCACTTTTCACTCCCTACCACACAGGCGAAGCCTTGGGTACTGTCCTCCCAGACACCACCGAAACGCCTGACTCCTGACACCTCCTTCCCGCTCCGCCAGGAACCCGCTGGGCGAGCCCGGCCGCGGTCAGGCCCTCCACTTCTCTGCCCAGAGGAGGGCCCGGGTCGGCCGCGCAGGGCCTTTGCCAGCCAACTGGCCCCTCCATTTGAGTTGTTTTCAACGAAATGATTGAAACGGGGGCCCGGCTGCTGCCCCTCACGGCTGAGAGATCTGCCAGGCCTGGGGAGGAGAGACCGGGGCAGCCCTGCGGCACCGGTCACTGCTGTGAGGCCCTGCACACCTGTGCCTGCATTACCTCTTCGCCAGCTCCATCCCATCCGATCCTGCAGGCAGCCTCCCTCCCGCTGCGGAGCAAGGCCAGCACGTTCCCACCGGGAGAGAGCCCCCGCCCCGCCGGGCGCGCCCGCTGCCCCGCGGGGCCGCTCCCGATGCGTCGGAGTCGTTTGTCCCGGAGGGAAGCGGTGTCCCCGCGCTTCTGCAGCAGTGCCCGCAAGCAGAGGTGTTCGGAGCAGTGCGCCTGCCCCAGAGCTCGCTCTGCTGAGGGATCACTGCATCGTTCAGGTTGGAAAGTCTCTGCCAAGCCCACCACTAAATCGCATCTCTGGGTCCCACATCTACACGTCTCTTGAGCATCTGCAGGGATGGTGACTCCACCGCTCCCGCAGGCAGCTTGTTCCACTGCTTGACAGCCCTTTCAGTAAAGACATTTTTCTAATATCCAACCTGGATGTCCCCTGGCGTAACTTGAGACCATTTCCTCTCATCCTGACACTTGCTATTTGCGAAGACACTGACCCACACCTCACTCCATCCTCCTTTTGGATAGCTGTAGAGACCCATAAGGTACTCTGACAGCTGTAGAGGCTTCTTTTCTCCAGGCTAAACAACTCCAGTTCCCTCTGCTGCTTCACACAGGACTTGTGCTCCAGACTGTTCATTAGCTTGACTGCTCCTCTCTGGACATGTTCTAGTACCTCAGTGTCTATGGACAATGTCTGCTATGCTCCATGGAACTTAATTGCTCCTCCCCAGTAACAACCGCTGAGATCTGAAATATTACAGTAGTACTTAACACCCCCAGTAATGGTCGTTTGTGCTGTTTCACCAACACGGAGTAAAGAATTGGTCTCCAGCCTGAATTGCCAAAGCTTAATTAGGTATGACACACATTACTACTTGTGCTAAAGTGCTGCAGGGGGATGTTGTATGTTGTTAAACAGCTGCTGGATTCTGCCCGAGAGGGAAATCTATTTATGAGTTGTATTTTGGGTTGTAAAGTTTGCAACTGTGCTTTAGGAAACAGCAAAGCTATAGAACCGTGCTGAATTATTAAGACCGTTCAGTCACACAGAACAATAACCATAAAACAAGGGGTCAAACACAGGCTGGCCCCATGTGGGTGGTGCACAGGGACAGCAAGCACAGGTCATCTTGAGTGCAAGGGCTACTGCTGAGCAGCAATGCCTAAGCAGGCAGAGACCATTAACCGTTACCCTCTGGCTTGTGGAACTGGCTGGATCCAGGCAGCTCAAAAATAATATAACCCCATTGGAGACACTATATTTATGCAACGGGAAGTTCTGGGAGAGATTTCCTGGCTCACTAAGTGGAAGTGCAAATGTTAATGAAAATTAAGATTTCTTCTTCAGGTACTTTGGGAAAACAATGACCACCTGACTCTCAGTAGCATCTTCAGAGCAAGGGGTTAGCTCAGTGGTTGGCAAGGGCTGGGCTATTGCTATTTATCAAGTATCCCATTTGAATTCCCCTGCCAAGAGCTGAATATTTAGGATTTCCATGGCAACATATTTCTGAACCCATATTACAGTCAGACTGACGTGTGTCACCTGATCCAGGGATGCAGGAGGTAGTGGCTGAATTTATTCAAGCAATCACATTCTCTTTTCCAAGGCTAATGCACATGAATACTGAGTTAGCAAACTGAATTGACAGGGATTCCATCTCAATGAACATGTATAATGTTCCAGCCCAGGAGAGTAGCATTTAATTGATGAGTGGGATTATATTTACATAGCAATTATAACAAAGTCAAGGTTGGCTTTACATGAAAGACTGTTTGCTGTAATATCTTGGTGCTTGGTTGTCCAGGAAAGCTGTTCCTTTATGGGCAAGAAAAACACATCAGACCAGATGCACGCAGCTTTTACATGTGCTTCTTCTCATACTCTGCAAATATTCACTTCATGAAGCCAGCTCAGTAGTCACATTGTGGTTGCCTTAGCTACACACATCAATTTACTCCATTATAGCTTAGATGCTCATTGTTGAAGTGCACAAGTATTAATAGTTATTCACTGCTATCCTCAAATGGCTGTTTGGTGCCTAATGTAAAATGAATAAGAGATCATTCTAAATCCCGTGTAAGTCAATGGGCAACTTTCTCCTCATTTTATTCAGAGCTGGAATTAGCTATCCCCGCTGCACTGCCCCCAGATATTAATTTTTTGTCCTCAAGACACCTTTGCAAAGTAAGGTAATGCTACTGACTCACAGTAGTATTACCTTCACAGATGGAAAGCTGGGGGCAGAAAGGTCCCAGGATCATCCAGCATATACACAGAGATCCTGACCCTCGTCATCTCTTCAGCCTGTATTTCTTTCCATGGAAAGGTTAATGCCTGAGTTTTGCTCTAATACAGAGTTGGACTGGGAGGTGGGGGGAAGCAGCTGGACCTTGAAGCTAGGAGGCAATTCCATGTCTTGTAGTTCTGTGTAGTCGGAGACCAAAAACTGCATTCAGATGTCTTCTTATGGGGCCTAGCATGGAATTGAGTTCTGCTGCTGGCTCTGGAAACAAGAGGGTGGTGATGAACTCAAGCTATCTGTTACTTATGGCATAGCAAGGGGAAATACGCATGACAGCTATGCTGAGTGATCAGAATACCAATAGACCCTGAAAGAAGGAAAAGCTGTACTCAGAAGTCCAACACAAATGCCATACTCATCTTTCTTCATTGACTCATATGGGGAGCTGTATCCTGACATCCTTGAATTCCCAAATGGTCAGAAGTGATCATCCTTCTCTGACAATAGGCAGAGTGGTTTCGGTCCATCTTTGTTACTACACTAGGAGGATATCCCCAGGTGGCTTCCCTAAGGCCATACTGTTCTAGAGACAGGGAAATAAACTGAGGTCTCTTGAGTCTTCTAGCACGAAAAGTTTTCTTTTCTTACTCTGGGCTTTCACTGCTCTCACTCTTATTGCCATGGAAATTGTCTCCTTAGCTCCTATTGGAATTGTCTGTTGACATCATTAGTTAAGCACATAATAGATAGCTGAACTGCTCTGATATTTATCTTCAGGTCAACAACTATTAAGACTCCAGAAACAAACTGCAAAAAAAGCATAGACCTTTTATTAGTAGAACTTAATTTAACTGTATTTAAACTTCATTAAGGAGTAAAAAAAAACCCAAAAAAAACAATACCTTTCTTAATGCACTCTTTCTTTATAAAGTATGAAATAAGGATATTAGATTAGTTTGATCCTGGTTCTTATTATGCACACACAGTAGATGAGAATGCAAGAATTCCATCATTCAGTTAGGTGCTCTTGGATGTCAAATCACAGACCAGGTGCTCCACAAGCCCATTTCCTTTCTTCAGTGTTTTATGTTTCCTAGCCCTGTAATTCCCTCCAGGAAACCAGGAAAAATCTTAATT
>JAOEHX010028234.1:9449-20046 GCA_025448015.1 Bolborhynchus lineola | reverse complement strand
GTCCCTAATGAAGAGACCCTCCCCAGCATCCCTATAGGCCCCCTTCAGATACTGGAAGGCTGCTATGAGGTCTCCACTTATATATTGTACATCAGCTGGGGCCAGATCCTCCACAGGACCTCTATGTGCATGAAGTTATGCCTTTTTGAAGGCCTTATTCAAAGATACGTGGAGGTTACCTTTCTTGTGCCTCCAGATCTTTCATCTTGCGCCTACTTCACCCAAAAGGACCTCCCCCAAGCTTATGCTCCCCTCCAAATAAAACACAAGCAGTACTGGATATCTTCTTTCAGGGCATAGATTATTAGTCCTGCAGGTGAGATCCTGATCAGTAGCACTCAGTGGTGGAAGGAAAAAAAACCTGATGGTTGTGGCTGACTTTTCTGCAAAAGCCTGTCTTGTCCACATGTGTTGGGCACAACACACACAATGTGGAGACCCCAGGGAAACAAGCAGAAAGGAATGCCTGATGTTTGGGTGTTTGTTTGCAGCCATGAGATAGATGCCAAATACTCACTCCTGCCAAGATGCAGTGTGCAGGGATATCACCCCAGGTAACTCTAGGAACATTATTATTATTATTATCATCATCATTACTATTATTATTGCTAACTGTGGGCATATTATTATTGTTATTGTCTTTTTTCCTTTAAGACAAAGTCCTTGCAGAATCTAGGTTCCAGTGTGGGAAGAGGGCTGCTAATCAGAAGGGGTTAGATATGCAGGTTTGTGCTCAGGCATCCTTATTAGCCTCTTGTCACCGCTCTGCCCCTTTCCTGGAGCAGAGTCTATCAGAGCTGGCCAGGTTTAGCAGGGCCCAGTTTCACCCCTGTCTTTGGCATGCTCCACATGTACTGTTAGTGGGGACAGGTTCACAACTCCAATGAAGTGTGGGTTTGCTCTTTTATCCTGGTAGAAATAGCCCTATGTAATGCAGAGTTGTTGCAGAAGGAAAGCCTCCTGCTCTAGCAAGTTAACTATCCCTGCTTCTGCCCCTCCTGTCCCAGATACCCACCTAGCTGCTGACAGTGTTTTCATCTCAAATGCACAGTTAGAAGAACAGGGCAGGGAAACCCAAGATATATCTTGTATAATAGATGCCTTCTATATAAAGACACATTCCCAGACAGAGGGAGGAGGAGGACTGTGTGTGGCTCTCAGCCTGGGGAATAGAGTGGGATGCAGGGAAGTGGGGACAATCCCATGGCTCTAGTGAGGACACTGCATTACAGATCCTGACAGAGTGCTCCAACCTCCTGCCTCTGGAGCAGATATTGCTCTTGTGTTTCACAGTATTTATTACTGACTGCCATTGGATTTTTATAAACCTGATTCAGCAGAACATTTGCATCTGCATTATTTGAGTGGGAAACCCACTCCTTCTTTATCAAGTTAGATGTGCGCCTAAATGTCTTGCTGAATTGGGATTAATTTAGAGGAAACAAATAGCTGTTTCCTGGCTTGGATAGTGAGCAGACTGGGGCCAGCATTTGCAACCTGATGAGATTTAGGATGTTTCATTTGAGTGCTTAATTTGAGATACCTCAGCACACAAGTTTATAAAAATATACAAGTACCCATGAGAAAAGCAGAGCTTGAGCTGCACTGAGCCACGTTCAGCAGCCCAAACACTAATATACACAGTGTTTTCCAAAGTGCACAGTGCAAACTGGTGGATAATGAATGTAAAACTGTCCAGAGGGGCATGTATATTGGATGTGCAGGCAGCATTATTGAGTTGTGGTCAAACTGACCACAGATAGGCCTGCTTTGACTCAGATAACCCGGGTAGCAGCCTGTGTGTGAGCCTCAAGAGAAGGTGTTTCTGGTGTCTTGGTGTGTGCCTGACTCTGTGTTCCTGTTCTGGGCTCTAATTGCCTGTTAAAGTCAAAGAGGTTTTTGAGTGAATGGGTTCAGACTGCATCACTGGATTTTAGTTCCTTCCATTCATTTTCCTTTGATTATCAGTACAATGCTTTATTTTAGCACAGCGTAGTATTTTACTAAAGCCGCATTTGTAGCTAATAACATTTATGAAGAGGCAGCTTTGACTGAAACTACATCTGAATGTCACTTAAATAATGAATAGGAATGTCATATATTCATTAAAAATTGAACAATGATAACTGTATGTCTGTTAGAGTCCCCTTTCTGATGGATATGGCCAGCAGCCATTAAAATACAGTGGGAATTCTTGTTCGCAGGCTCACAATCACTAATAGTAACACTCTTGATAAGTATTTGCAGCTCAAGATGCTGAATTTACAAAAGAGATTCATTGTAGCGAGCAGTTACTCTGAAGATTGAAATATTACGGTCACTCAGCTCTACTTTTCTGTTTCCTTCTTTGTTAAGGTCTTATATGTGTAAAAGAAGGATTTCACTACCCTATCAGTCTGTAGAGGTGCTTTTCTGTGGCTCCCTATAAGAAGCTTCCCACTTTAAATATTATCCAGTATCTACATTGGTTTAAGGGGGGAGGAGGAGATAAATCTACTTTTCATCCTATTTTTAAACCAGGGGGTTTGTAGAATTTGGAAATGAAAGTTGGGTCATTGAGTCCATTTTCTACACCCCTCTGCTCTTTCTTCGAAGCCTTCATGTTTCTGGGCTTTTTTTCATGCTTACAGATGCATTGCTGCTGTTTTCTCCAGCTCAGTGAGGGGTGGATGTCACTAGGCTCTAACAAGAAGCCTGATGCAGCACTTTGAAGTTAGAGGAAAATAGGAAAAAATCCTCTTAATAGCATCTATCCCAGGAAGTGACTTTGCTTAGCTTACAGAAATGTGTGGTACTTCAAACAGTTCATTAGTTAGAGTCTTGTAGCTCTGCTTAGCCCTACAAGTCTGAACCCAACCACGGCAGTGTAGTATAGTGGCTAAGAGGGCTGGGAGGTTTATAGTCTTCATTTTGACCTTGAAAAAGTCACTTAACAGAGCTTTTCCTTTCCACCCCTGTCCACTGTGCAGGGCAAAGTTTATCTGAGCAAAAAGTGCTTGCTAAGCATCAGTAAAGCACTGACTGTGCCAAGACCTTGGGCTTTATCTCTCAAGCCTGGTCACATAAAAGATGTTAAGTTGGTCTTCTGAAGAAATAGATCTATGAAAGAATCCTATAGGGTTGGGTTTTCAACTGGCACAAAGTGCTGGAGTTCTGAAGGATTTGGCAAGCTGTTCGCGTTCAGTTTTCCTTCTGCATCAAGGATGTAGACTGTTGACTTTGCTGATTCTACCTCCCATTCCTGTGTTCAGTTCCGATCTGGCAGCGGGAGCTGGAAGGCTCACATCCTCGTGCATTAAACAGGATGCAGCGCCTAATTATTATCTTGATTAAATTTTGTGATTAAGTGGTCTGTAATTGTCTGTAGGCTCAGACTTCCCAAGATATTACTCAGAGCTGCTTTGACTGATCATCTGGTCAGGGCTGAGGTGGCACTGTGTTGATTAAATCTTACTTTAAGGGGAAATGGCACACATCTCTGCATGCGCTTAAGCTCTGTGGAATTTCATTACATTTCTCTAGGCTGAGCGTTATATAAAAGTCTATCAAGTGCAGGCTAGACAGGTAATAAACATTGAGAATATCTCTATAGAGGGATGTATGTGTAAAATATATTAATGACTCCTTTTTAAATTTCAGAAGACTGGAAATTTGTCAGGAATCTGGTGTTTGTCTAAGTATGTACAAAAAACAGAGGAAATAAATATATGATAGGATCACAACCTCCCTGTGATCGCTAAAGCTGTCGCATTTTTAAAGCTAAGGAAGAAGCAATTTTAGGGGTGATTGAATTGAAATCTCTGTCTCTCTCTGTCCTCTCAGAAGAAAGCATCCATGTGTTTTAAATTTTACTCCTTTAATATGCTATGGCATACTGATAACTGAAAATAATAAGAAAGCAATTCTCCCTTTAACAAAGAAAGGGCAGGCTGGTAGTCAAATGTTTTTCAGGCTCGGTGCAACTTGGACTTAAAGACCTGAATATCACCCAGCAATAACAGTGTGGAGATGAAATCCACTTGGATAAAAAGTACAGAGCAATGTGACTTGACAGGCTGAGTCCTAAAGGGCAGCAGTCTTGGATCCAAATCTCTCTCATTTTGAATAATTGCTGTGTGACACAGAATCAAATATTTATTGCTGAGTACAGGCACATTTGCTTTCCCTGGTGACCCTCTTATAAGCAAATGTGCAATACGATTTTATTACCTGAAGTGCATTTCACACAAGCTGTTTTCTTTACAGAATTAAATAAACCTGGACAATGGACAGTCAATACTATTGTTTTGCCTTCCTGCATTTCAATGCTGTCTCCTAGACAGTTCAATAGCAAGTCAAAAGAGAGAACAGTTCTGTCTAAATGATTCACGCAGAGAAATCTGCCTTTGAGGAAAAGCTCTCGAGCACCAAAATCATGGGATTACTTCTCTGTAGACAAAGCATTAAGTGTACTGCCTTCATGTGAGCCGACCGTCATGATTGACTAGTGGGAATTAGGTTGGTTGGAGAAATCTTAGCCAAAAGTACTGTTTCCAAACTGGAATGGCCTGGCAGTGGTGAAGCTTTGATTTTGCTGCCAGTGCAGCATCTGAAGGGTGAAACCGTATTTGTAGCTGGAAGAGCTTCTGGGAGACATTTGAACCCACACCATAAATTTATGAACTAGAAATGTTTTTCAGAGCACAGAAAAAGGATATCTTGGAGCAGCATTTGCCTGGGGAGGGGCTGTGACCACTCTTGCCTTTGGGCAAAGCCTGCAATGAGCCCAGTATCTCTTCAGTGGATGAGAAATAAAGGCATGTGGTGCTTGGCTTGTCAGCTGACAGCATGTTGTAGGGTTGTGAAGAGATCTTAGGAGCCACTTGAAGTGCCAGCTAGTGCCTTATTTGTTGTGCTAATGTATTCATGCAGTGTTGACTCTCCCTTGCTAGGAGAAAACTAGACTAAGCAGAGCCAGAAAGGTTAATGTGTTTGGTCTTTTTCTTTCTATCAGCTTTATGACACAAGAGGGCCAAGACATCACAAGGCAAGGAGCAGGGGCTTTGTTCGTAAAAGCTTGAGAACTCCACTCAGAGATACAGAACCAGCACAACCCCCTAAATTCAATTGGAATTGTTCATATTCAGATACACACTGTTGGTGTTCTCAACCCCCAACACTGTGCTTTGTACAGTGTTAAGGTTAAGTTGAAAGGAAGCACTATAAAATATATATCGGATGTGATTGATAGCACTGCATGGAAGCAAGAGTAAATTCTGAAATGCTGATATATCATTCCAAGACCAGCAGTTGGGTGTTTTATGAGACTTGAACTAAGGATTATAAACACTGCATGACAGGCACAGTGGGACTGACTGTTCAAACTATACCAACAGTCTATCTAGTTATTAACAGTCGGCATGCAACAGCAGAGAGAAGCCATCCAAACGTTGCAGGAATTCCTCAGTGTTGCAGATCTGTTGGTGGTGGAGGGATGAAATGGATGCCAAGCCCAATCAGGGTATTCTGGAGGGGTTCTTCCTCTGCATGGTCCAGGATCAAGCTTGCAGCTCCATGAAGCAGTCCAGGGCGCAGAATCATAGCCATAGTGGACCATTTTATGAGAGTCTAAGCCCAGGTTTGGAGCAACAGGTTTTGTCCTGGTCAAAGACAGGTGGGAGGAGATGTGTCATCTCAGCACTCCGCGTGTGTGATCTGGCAGAGGAATCCTCTCAACTAAAATGTTCTTTCTAATCATTCGTGGGATAAATAAACTGCAAGCATCACATGCAGCCAAATGGAATGGAAGCTACAGTGAAGGGGACTGTAACAAGGGGACTTTCTCCTTCAAAACGTTGTGTTATTGGTGACCCAGCCTTCTGAGATGAAACTTTTGGCAAGAGAGTATGATCTGAGAGAACTTTTCTTATTCATGGAGAAGATCCTGCTCTTGCCAACTCAGTAATGTGCTGTTGAGACAGGTAGACAGGGCTCCTTTCCAAAAATGAGCAGGTATTATGCAATAAGCTTAATTATGTTAATAATTAGAAGATGGACGCACCATTTATTATCTGCCTTTGAATCCAAGTCATCAATTATACTGATGATTACAGGTTTGGGTTTTTTTCTCTTATAAAGGGAAATGTGGGGAAGGGCAGAACTGAGAATTTAGTGTTCTGCTTTTGATTCCTCTTTGCAGCTTGGTAATTGATGAAAGATGCTGGCACATGTTGTTAGAAGCTTTTTTGTTGGCTTTGTGCTTTGAACCAGGTCTGACAAGGCGCATCAGGAGTCCTTCACAGGCGCCTTGCTCTAGCTAGGGCAAGATCCTTCTTGCAGGACCTGCTTTGGAGTTCTCATTGAAGGGAATGGAATAGATCTAGAGAGAAAGTGCCTGTCCCCGTTATGTTGCTTTGTATTTATTTGTCCCTATTCTGTTGTCTATGGAAGCTGACCTGCACTTAATGTTCCCTGTTACAAACAGAGGCAATCTTTAAATTAATCCTGAATTTTTCAAACAGGGGCTTCAGATAAAAGCAGCTGGTGGAAGTCATTTGGAAGGCTCAGCTGGCTTCATGTGAACTTGGAGCAGGCTCAAAATACACTGACAAGTCCAGCAGTGAAAAAAGTCTCTGTGGCTCTTTGTCAGCTAATGTACCCTTCCCCTGCACTCCGGGTTATTCACCTTGCCTCTCCTTAGGCACTTAATTTTCGTGTCTACATTAGGAGCCCAGTAAATGAGAAGATGAATGTATTGGGTTTGTATGGCAAGGCTTTGGTAGCAGGGGGCCTTCTGTGTCTGATGTCTGATAGAGCCAGCACCAGCCGGCTCCAGGATGGATCCACTGCTGGCTGAGGCTGAGCCCATCGGTGATGGTGGTAGCGCCTCTAGGATAACGTATTTAAGTGTATTTAAGAAGCCTCTGCTGGAGCAGGCTCCTGGCAGGACCTGTGGCACCATGGAGAGTAGAGCCTGTGCTGGAGCAGTCTGTTCCTGGAGTACTGCACCGTGTGGAAGGACCTCACATTGGAGCAGTTCATGGAGGACTGTCTCCTGTGGGAGGGACCCATGCTGGAGCAGGGAAAGAGTGTGAGGAATCCTCCCCTGAGGAAGAAGGAGAGACAGACACTGAAGGGGTTGAACTGACCACAACCCCCATTCCTTGTTCCCCCCATGATGCTGGAAAGAGGTAGAAGAAATCAGGAGTGGATCCCTGGAAGAAGGGAGGGGTGAGGTTAGGATTTGGTTTTTATTTCTCATTGCACTACTCTGATTTGATTGGCAATAAATTAAACTGATTTCCCCATGTCAGGTCTGTTTTGCCTGTGACAGTAACTGGTGCATGAGCTCTCCCTGGCCTTGTCTCAGCAAGTGGGTCTTTCACTATATTTTCTTTCCCCTGTGAGCTGAGGAGGGCAGTGACAGAGCAGCTTTGGTGGGCACCCGGTGTCCAGCCAGGGTTAAACTACCGCAGCAAGGCTCCCCACATTGCCAATGGAAGGAGCAAGCCCCGGTGCCATGGCTGCTCAGTGGATGAATTTGACTTCCATGAGTTGAAAGGGTGGGAAAGAAGTGGCGAATGCTCCATCCCTGGCAGTGTTCAAGGCCAGGCTGGACAGACCCTTGGGTGACGTGGTCGTAGCAGGAGGGTTGGGTGATCTTAAGGTCTTGTCCAACCCAAGCTACTCTATTATTCTATGTGGCTTCTCTGCGCCAGGACAAGACAGTGTGTGAAATTTGGGCTTGTAGGGCTTGGGTGATTTGTATGCCCACAGGGACAGGCATAGCTAGAAAACAAACAAATAAAAACCTTGAATTGATAATGTGTACCCCTGTTACACACACAAAATGATCCTGAACAGGATAGGTGACAATAACACTATGAGTGACAATAACATTGTGTCTCCAAGGTGCAGGTAGAAGCAGCAGGTAACTGTGGTGGCTGGTGCCAGGCAAACCAGCACTGCTGCTGCCGGGGGGCCCTGCGGCCCTTTGCAGGCACTGACACTGCTGATAGTGCTCCTTCTGTCTGTGGTTTACTGCATCTCATAAAGAGCTCCACATGTGTTTCCCCCTCCTCTCTCCCTCCTTGCCTTTAAACAGATGGCACTGAAGAACTTTGCCTTGTTTTTCCGCACTCTGTTTTAGGCTCTCGCTGCCTCTTGTCATGTCATGGGCAATGTCCCTGACAGCTGATCACTGTGCCAGCAAGCTTTTCCCTTGTCCAGAGCCCAATCTGTTGCAAGACTGCCTAATAACCCCCTCCTCCTGCTGCAGGCACAAAGCACCCACCCTGAACGGCTGTTCTGCTTGAGCATCAGGGAAGGAGCACATAGAGACTTGGCAGAGATCTATGGGAACAGCAGCCAGCTCCATCTTAAACTAATTCTTACCCCTGCCAGGGACAGCTGCCTCACAACTGCTTGGAGGCTGAAACAGCCCTGAGAAAGAGGTGTGAAGGGGGCTGCAGAGGGCAAAGTAACATTTCTGTTGTTGTCCCAGCTTGAATGATTTACCTTTGAAATGCTGAATGCAGTGGGAAAGGTGAGGAGTGGCATCGGGAGCAGGGGATGGATGTTGCATCTCTGCTTCAAGCTCTGTAAGGGTGATAAAGATGGATGGCCCCAGGCTTGGTTACTCCTTCTCCATCTGTAAAGCAGAGCTGGCGGCTGCGTGTCTTGTGCACGGTGGTATTTGGAGGGATTACAGTAAAAAAGGCTTGTGGTGAAGAGTTGTCCTGGGGGTTGAACCACATCCTTATGTGCCACCCTCTCCTCTTGGCTTGGTCCCAGGTTAATCCTCCCGCAGCAAACCAGCCTCAGTGGATCAGGAGGTGACAGCAGAGGTGGTGATAACTTATATTCTGTGACACCTTCCCAGTGCTCTTCAAAAGTGATATTGAAGCACTGTCTTTGAGGGTGTACAATGTCTGTGTGTGAGTGTGACAAAAGGTGCTGGCAGCCCAAGCTGGATGTTGCTGAAAACAGGGATAAATTGGGGGTTTCTCGCTTTGAGGAACAGCAGTCCCGAGGGATTTTGCTCCGGCTTCATGGGGTGATGGGTGGCTAAAACTGTGGAAACCAGTAAGGGGCAGATGCTCAGTGTCTGTATGAACTTAGAGTCCAAATGAAAGCACTGTGTGCTTTGTTTGTCACCATGCAGCCTCAAATGCAACCTGGATTTTTGTCACTTCAAGTCTGGCATTGCCAGGGATTTCTTGTATTTTTCTTGATTTTATTTTAATTCTTGACTGTCTAGGACTATTAGTGTTTTTCATTTCTTTTGCTTGCTCATCAGGAAGGCAGCTCTGTCTTCATTTCTTAATTAGCTTGGTATTTCTACAGTCGTTTAAAGATGTCTGGTCAATTTGAAGCAATGTGCAATACCTGTCAAGCCAACTTTACACGTCATGGCTAGATAGCCTGGGGACAGGAGGACATTGTGTGCCATGTGCACTCTCACAAAGCCATATTTTGTGGGCTTGGGGCAGGTATTGCCTGCAGGAACCTCACCTGCAAATGGGGGAATGTTGCTGATGGGCATCTGGGCAGCAAAGAGGTTTTATTCCTCCTCAGTAGCACTGGTGGAGCTGCAGAAACTTCTTCATTCCCTTTGTCAGGTGTGGCGATGCTACGGAGCCCGGCCGTTTAAATGTGGAGCTCACTCCCATTGTTTATATAAGGCTGTTTTATGCTGCCTGTGTTGAGCAACTTGAGCTGAAAATCACATTTTGCCCCATCAGTGCTATGCAGCTCCAGCCCTTTGCAAAGGATGAGTTGGAGAGAGCACCAGTAATACCCTAGGGCCCGTAGTGATAGGACGAGGAGCAATGGTTTTAAACTATAAGAGGTTAGATTCAGACTATATATAAGGAAGCAATTCTTCACTGTGAGGGTGGTGAAACACTGGAACAGGTTGGTAGATGCTCTATCCCTGGAAACACTCAAGGCCAGTTTGGACGGGGCTATGTGCAACCTCATCTGCTTGAAGGCTGTCCCTGCTCATTGCAGGGGGGTTCAACAGAGTGAGCTTCGAAGGTCCCTTCCAACCCAAACTATTCTGTGATTCTAATACAAGGCATGGGGAGGACGAGGGGCAATATCTCCCTCATTTTTTTTTCAGCTCCTGCTATAGGAAAGGGTTTTATCACGATGGGAAGTTGGGAGTGGTTCAGACCAGCAGAATTTTGAACAGTGTAAGTGTTTACATGACAAGTGTATAGGTCCTTGCATGCCCCTACCTCCCTGCGCACAGCAGCATGACTGTCGTGGTTTAAGCCCAGCTCACGCAGTTCGCTCACTCACTCCCCCCTCTTTCTTCCCCCCAGCTCCTGGGGGGATGGGGAGGAGAATCCCAAGAATGTAACTCCCACGGTTGAGATAAGAACAGTCCAGTAACTGAGGTATAACGCAAACCACTGCTGCTACCACCAATAATAACAATGAGAAGGGAAATACAAGGGAAGAGAATACAACCGCTCACCACCTGATACCAAGCTAAGAACTAACTCTTCCAGGTTCCTGCCCCCAGTTATTACATGCTGGGCATGACGTGCTGTGGTATGGAATACCTCTTTGGTCAGTTTGGGTCAGGTGTCTGTCTCTGCTTCCTCCCGGC
>JAOEHX010028233.1:25604-36683 GCA_025448015.1 Bolborhynchus lineola | reverse complement strand
GGGTGGCATGGTTTAGTGTGAGGTGTCCCTGCCCATGGCAGGGGGTTGGAACTAGATGATCTTAAGGTCCTTTCCAAACCTAATTATTCTCTGTTTCTGTGATATGTTATGCAGAAAATCAATTTTAGTGTTGTGCCAGTTAACACCTTTATAACTTGCAGTCTTCATTCTGCACTATGCTCCAGGTGGTTGAGCTTGGGCACTAAAGAGCAAAGACAGTTCCAGCAGGGTCCTTGGCTTTCCTAGTGGGGGGAATTGGCACCTTTGCATCCATTAAACAGAACTGTAGACTCCTGAATCTCTGCAGTGTAGCTATAGGTTACTCTGATACTTTGGGATCTTTTTCCTTTTAAAAAGGCTGAGTACCTTCTGTAGAGTCAACTTTTGGAAAGTTTATAATGGCAATGAATGATTTCAGGTTTTGTATGTTTTTAGCCAGTTTACTTCTGCTAATTTTAAAATAGGAGAAAATACTTTAGGACATTTTAAAATTATTCTTTCTATACCAGAGGTATTATCTTAACCTTTGCTGTGATCTGAAGGATAGTTTGACACAGTCTTCTTAGTGATTCCAGTTCTGCTGGACCAGGCAGTGCATCATGCCATTTTCATATCTGGTAAATGGGCAATTCATGTGAGCATAACCTGTCCCTGCCAACAAAGGAGGAAGAGCCCCCTTGCAAACACATGTTCTTGCTCCCACTACCGCCAGTAATACTGAGGAGGCACAGATATTTCAATAGTGGATCAGATCAGATAACTGAACTGGTTTTATATTAACATTCTGGGGTGTGTTTTGGCTCCCATTTTTAACTTGGAGCAGTTCTCCAGTTTGGTTTATCCTGTGGTTGTGTGAGTACTTGTGTCAACAGAGAGGAAGAAGGAGATGGTGGCCTGGAGATGGCAGAGTGAGGCTACAAGAGATGGCGTATGTCAGGACTAAATGATACCCCTTTTTAAAGTCAAGATCTTTTTGTCTAAAATGCAACACACCAACACACAGCCTCCAAACACTTCACTAGCCCTGTGAGAAGCAGGTGGCATTCTCTCCACTCCTCCTTGTATTTTGTTCTTCAGTGAAATCTGATGTTTCTGATGCATTGCTGTGACTCCAGAAGCCAAGAGATTTTGAAGTCAGGTATGCCAGGAGACACACAGTAATACTGCGAAAATCAGTCATGCTGTTGAAAGGGTTTATCTCAATTTTCCCGTTACCAGCCTAAGAGTTGCTACATGATGGCTGTAGCCCCCTGAATATTCTTTTCTGATTCTCTGACTCCTTCTCATGATACGTTTTTGGACCTTCTGAGTTCCAGAGATGTGCCAAAATGTTGTCCCTAAAAATCAAGCAACATTTGGGTTTGGGTTTTTTTTATTTGTTTGGCTTTTTTCTTTTTTTTATTATTATTGTTATTTTGGCTTTCTTGACTTAAGAGGAATGAAAGTAAGATGCAAGTCATGCATTTAAAGAGAAGATCTGAGGAGTAGAAAGTGAGAGAGAAGATGAGAACTCAAGAGTGAAGGGAGTAAAGAATACATTGTAAATGTGAAGAACATGGTAAAATCGCAGTGATAAATAAAGCAGTTTTCACTCCCTAAGAGTAACAGCAGCGAGACTCTGCTGTGCGTTTTGAAATACTCTTTGATGGCCTTGCTTGTGTCTGTTTTCTGGGCAGCCCAACCTGAGCAAGCTGCCCTTGAGAAGCTCTTAGGAATATGGTGGAAGGTTTCTATTGTCTGTAATGGAGGGAACCTTGTTCAAAGTTTGTGTAGTAATTGTATTATTTGTTTGCCATATCCGAGGTATTCATCTACTTTCTCCATTGGGAGTTAAAGCAAAAGAACAATCTCAGTCTTTGCCAGTCTCCTAATGGGTCGGTGTTCTGTCCCACATCACTTTGCATGGTAAGATTGTATCAGAATACAAAACCAGATCCCAGTAACATATTAGGATAAAGGTGTCACATCAGAGTGGATGTATAGTGTGTGAATCTCACGCTATATTCCACATGCTTTATGAACTTGAGATGGCTGCTTTGTGGCATCAACATGTTCTCTGCTCAGAGACAGGTGGTTCCTATGGGTTTTTTCATTGGTTCAAAAGAGACAAACATCAGATTTTTTTATGAAGTAATGAATTTAAGATGTGTTGTGTGTTAAATCACGTTTCATTCTGTTAAAATAGTGATCATTGTATTTAGGTAGGCATTTTTACTTGAAAATGCTTTTATAATATCTTTTCCACAGGTGTGCATTATGCCCCATAGTGTATGAAGGAGGACAGCTGTTCTGTAGTGTTTTAATTATGTCTAAGTGTATGAATAAGCATTTGAACTTCTATTCAATTGTATAGCTTACTTTATGATAGAATTAATTGTAAATTGCAATTTCTAGTTGATGAAAACCAGACAAAACAAACTGCCAATTTAGCATTTCACGTATGGGAAATAGATTCTTGTTTCATGTGTGTTTGTGTTATAGTTAGTGTTGCTTATTTCTAGCTGTACCTTCTGTTGAATTATAGGGTTATTTTGGGATTTGGAAGGATGTACTAAATCCACTGAAAGATGAAAGATGTCAAAGACTTTAATTGACTTATTATGATGAGTTGGTGGTTATAATTAATCAAACATTTGAATGATGTTAATTCTGTATGGACTTTTTGTAACTAATTTCACATACTTGGATGAGTAAGAAGACATGTGCAAGATGCTGAAATTTGTTCCAGGCATTTGTTGAAGAATCAGACAGGAAGACTCACCTCTGGTGCAGGCACACTTAGTGATGCAAGAAAGAACATCAAATTCTTCCTTTTGCTTAGTGGCTTAGATAAGAGAATTGGCACTACAGTTAAAAGGTGGCACTTTAAGTAGCTGAATTCAAATAAGGGAAAGATCATCTAACACGTTGAAAGTATCCAAATTGTAGTAGGCTTGTAACAGCAATCAGTCCTGAAACAGATATTTTTATAGCGTGTCTTCCTTTACCTAAGATGCTTTGACTGAACTGCAGTGCCTGTCTTTGGACTCACGTAGTCCCTGTGGTAAGCGGAGCCCTGTTGTTCATCCTCGTGTCTTTTGACAGCTATTGGATGGAGGCCACTTTACTTTGATCCCGAATGAGCTGCCTACACATACAGCTCTACAGTTGAGCACTGCTGTGATACATATGAATGTTTTCGAAGTAGCACTAAGTGCTCAGGTTTTATTGCTTCATGATGTCACAAATCTTACAGTAGATGCTAACATATAGTAGTTTTGCTAGTACTATTCCCACATGCTTCTCAGTTTCTGGTGTTATGAACTCCTGATGCTGGTTTCTTTATCTTTCCTGTATAAAGTTGAAGAGAAATGAGTTCAGGACCTTGGGCCCTAGTGTTCCAGGTGAATTAAAAAATCATTACATGGTTTTGTAAATACTAGATAGGCTTTAACTAACTTTTTTTTGAGATTATTTTCCATTAATTCTTTCAGTTTCACATTTCCCGTGTAGCTGTGCTAGAGACAGAAAGAGGGGGTGTATCACACTTCAGACCTTTTTTCTTCTCTCTGCCTGTTTCTTCAGCTTCTGTTTCAAAAATAGGCAGGGAGAGCTGTTCCTGTCATCTGGAGTTAAGTACTGTTATTACAGTAATTTAACGCAGTCTTGAAAGTTTGTCCAAATGGAAATACAAGCCCAACAACAAGGAAGCCAATGCTAAAAGAGTTCAAGAGTGACTGCTATTTCTTATTTATGAATCTCATTTTTGTGATGTCTAACATGCATACATGTTCATACAACCATACGCTTGATTTCCAGTGCATGTTGGCTGTGTGTAATATATTTTGAAAATATCCTATATGCCGTTTGCCCCGCTAGATGTAATGCCTACCAAGGTAAATTTGCATTTCCAATTGATTTACTCTTTTTTGACATTATCCACAGTTAATCTGTTTCTGTAAACAATACTAGGAAATATGTGCTAGGCTTAAACTGAAATTTTGACTGTAAGCACGCAATAACGATCATTGTGTTTACTCTGAAAGAGCTCTCATGCACTGCAGAGTGCTCTAGCACCTTTTATAGAAGGACATTTGAAGAAGAGATGCATCTAAACAGGTGCAAAGCTTTAGGGTCCCAAGTTTACCCACCTACTTGTCAAAATCGGGAACCTCACTGGAGTGCACTCTGACTCTTTTCTGGCAAAAAATACCTGGATTTTCTTTGCTGGTGTTATGTGATACCAGTAGGAAAGAATTAGAGAAAGAGTGCAATCTGTCCCCCCTTCTAATAGAGGATCCAGGAAGTAGCTGGGGTTTGTACATGCCCTGCAGCTAGACATAGCCAGAGAGTTCAACATTCTTAAAGGGTCATACAAAATAGTTACAGATATAGGAGGAGGATATTAATTCAGGTCACTCAGCTCAACCAGATAGGCTGTTTTTCTCTACCTAGTTTACATTTGTACCTTGGTGTGCAGTTTTAGTAGATAATTGAAGGGAAAAAAATTACCTAAAATTGATACTTTCCTGAATAAATGCTTGCAAGCCCCATTCTACACTTGTCTGTCTCTCAGGATTTCGGCACCAAACAGCAGTCTGCCTTTTCTGCTTGCAGTGTTGGTTTGGTCTGTCAGTGATTTTTAAAAGTAAAACCAGGGGTTTCAATAAATGTTCCATGCACTATTTCTCCAGTTGGGTAGATGATATCTTTCAGGGCTTATCAAAGGTAAATTTGCCTATTAGCAGATTTCTAAAGAATGCATTCCTGTTTAGTGTTGTTCATGGCTAGTCTGAATAAACAATCAACATATGCTGTGCATAATGAAATTCTTCCATCCAATTTTGTATTGTATAATGTTCCCTCAAGCTGGATATTCATAAATATTCATGTGATAAAACTGTTCATACTTCAGTTCCCAAGATGTATCCTTCTTTCTAGAAAACTTGTAGTCCATTATAGGAGAACAATATGATGCAAGCAAGTAGAATTGTGTCCACAATCATCTTCAACCTTGTTGGAGTAAAAGCTCATGTAATATAAAAGAGATTGCAGCTGGGGGTTCTTTGCCGTATACTTCTAAGCTACCAAAATCCAGCAGGACCCATATTACGGTATCAGTCAGGAGAGTAAAACTCTCAGTAACATCTCTAAAAAGAAAAGCAGAAAAATGAAGCTGATGCTATTTTGGTCTATTTTCATCACACATTGCTAGACAACCTGATCTCCATCCTAGAAGTAGTCCACAGACAACTGATACGTATGTGGCCAGTGATGCTGTTGCACATTGGTGTTAGTCTATAAGCAGCAAAGCACATATGGGAGCAGTCAATACAGTAGTTGTGAAACTTGACAATCAGATGTTCAAACACTAACACAAGATGCTTTTGTGAGAGTTAAAACGTCTGTCATCTGCTGAAAACTCAATCAAATCTTGTTATCTTGTCCTGGAGCTATTATTTCTGCAGGAGTCCCAGTTCTCCCTGCACAAATAAGAGTAAGCCATATGTCCTCATAGTGCTCCCTGTTTGATGTCTCTGAAAGTAACACTACTCTATCATCATGTGACTAGTGGGTGTTTAGGAGGGATTGAGGAAGTACATTTTTAGGCAACTGCAGCTAGGAGACCACTTATGCACCAGCATGACACATACAGAGATGGTTCACCCTCTCAGTGCCACTAAGGAAATGTTTTTAATCTCATCTGCTGAAGTAGTCTGTTAAAGAGGAAAGTACAGAAAACTTGCCATCTAAGCTACTTGCATCTCAGCAAAATATCAGTTTTAAGTCTTCCAAGAACTTATATTGATGCCCAGTTTTGAGAACCTTTGAAGCTGTTGAACGGAATCCACTAATTGGAACATCACCATGCTGAGCAAAGCTGGTCTTTTCAAAGCAAGTAATTCTCCCGTTATTGGTTACACTTGCATTTATGCTAGTCACTTTTCAGTGTGTTTGGTAATGCTTTTAGCAATTAATAAATTACATATATTAGTGTCTAAGAGGTACTCTACCTTTGCCTGGACTCCTGAGACTTGAGACTACAAGTAGAAGATTAAAAAGATATTGAAGGCTGCTCTTTGGAGAAGAGAAGGCTGTGGCTGAGGATACTGTGTCCTGCTGGTTTGTTGAACACAGACAAGATGTCCGACTTTACTTTCTTAATCCTTTAGAGCAGTGATTTTAATTTGTGAAGTGGCTGAAAGGACCTATACTTCCACTGGAAATTTTTCATAGTTCATATATGGAAAAGGTGGAAAATTACTGAAGCTTGTGATATGCAGACAGGAGCCAGGAGGAGGTGTGGGAGAAGGGAGAATAAGCACTTTCTTTCCTACTTAATTTCATACATCCCTATCCAGCCAACGCTGCTGATCACTTATCACTGCTGGTGAGAAGAGATGCCAAGTGCCTGTATTCCACAGTGGTGGCAGGGCAGCATACCAGGTTGGTGGTAAGTGGCATGCTAAACTGGACCAAGGTATTTAACTGGGTATGGCAGCTGGAAATACTAGGACCCACACTGTTACACTGGTCTAATGAGATCAAAACCTAGGCATTTCTTTGGGCAAAGCCTATAAAATCTTTTTAAAGAAACATCTATAAGAAAATAAGAAAAATAACCACCTTGATTGCTCATTGAGACAAAAGCCGCATGGAAATTTGTTCCAGCACTGAAGATCAGGAAACAGCAATTATTGAAAGAGTCATGTACTATCTAATCACCTGGGGGACAGTGCTGTTCCTTATTCTGCTCATTGGTGTCTCTTGGACACATCTGCTTCTGCTCCTGATTTTCTTTATGAGAACATAAATGGTACTGTTTAATTCACCTTTTCTGTAGTGTTGTCTCTTGGGCCTCTATTGTGGGACTGTCAATTTTCTCTTTCTCTGCATGCCATGTTCTATTACTCTTCTTTGTTCTGTCTGTGGTGTCAGACGCTTCTGATGCTTCCTTACTTCACTGTGGATTTTTGTTTCCGGTTTTCTGATTAATTTATTCAGATAGAATCAGGGAAGATAATATCGGTTTACATATTTTTGTTTATACAGTAATCACTACATTTGCTGAAGTGGCAGTCATTGTGGGTTTGCTCATAAATTGTTGATTCACATAAAAAAATTAGAAGGCCCATTTCAGAAATAGGGCCTGATGTGCTGTGAAGTACAGCAGTATAGAATTTCTCTCAGTAATTTTATCATCCAGCCTGTGGTTTGTGGTAGATATCTTAGACTGGAGTGTTCCTTTATGCAAACAATTAGCTCAAGTTATTGTGTTTCTTCAGAAATTGATGATTCATCTGGCATTGGCCACTGACATCCTTCTTGCCTGGGCTCTGAGCAGGCTGCTTCACTGGCTCGTGTGAATTTCCCAAGTGTGGGTCCTTCAGACTGTTACTACTTTTGGTATGGTCCACCTGTATACATGAGGAAAGGGCCTTTGGCTTTCATTATATGTTAATTGTGAATTCTCCATTTATCTTTTAAAACTTGGAACATAGCCTGTGTAATATCTACCTTCAGGTATTTTCTGATGGAGAGTTTGTCTTGAATCCTGGTTTGGGGCTTTTTTTTTTTTCTTTTTTCTCTTTTTTAAGCCCTTTTCTAATTGAAGTAAACTTTATTTTGCTGTTACATTTGCTAGAAGGAGGAGCAGCCATTTTCTTGTGTTTATTTTATGCTACAGTAAATATTATTCTAGCTTTTAAAAAGTATATTTAAGTATTATTGGTTGATGACAATGCATCATACGCCACCTCCACCACTTTTATTCTTTTCTTAAACAGAGACATTTGGTGAATTTCTTTTTCCATCAAGTTCCTCAACAGTTAAAATTGCTCAGAGGGGAGCTGATACAGGATTTACAGCCATGAATTTCTAAGTGCAAATAGAATTTTCCATGTTGTACATTGATCTGACAGTTGTATGTTTATGAATAAAATTATGACTGTTCTAATTTATTTTTGGGCTTGCACCTTCTTATTACAGTCATTGGGAAGAGTGGATATTGTCTTATTAGCTGAAAGTTTGAGTTAGTATTTTTGAAGCCTCTTCTTATTTGCTTTTCTGAAGCAAAGATAATTTCCACATCTTGAAGCATACCCTGCGAGTGCAACGGTAGTAGGATTTGCTCTTCAGAGATCCATATGCTTTAGTTTTACACACTTTTGTATTTTATTTCTGTATTTTTACTCCTGTGTACATTTTTGCAACTTGGTTGGTTTTGCTTTTTACAGTTGCAAGATACTCTGCAATACCTCTTGCTCAGTGTCCTAGCACTGATGGTTGGATGTCCTTCTGTATTTAATCCCTAATCATGCGGTTAAAGGGGAATAAGAAAGCAAGGAGATCATGTCTATTTCCCTGCCTGTGTCTTGGCAGGGATGCAAGAGACTTGCCCCCCTAGTATAGGCATGCTGTTCAAGTTACAGTCTAACCTTCAGCATCAAAGCCTAGCTTTGCTCTGATTTTCACAACAAATTACCAATATATTGTAGTTGATTTTTTACTTTTTGGTGGTAGAAACCAAACTTCTGAAGTAAGAAGTATACCTGATAGGTAGTAAGTCATAGTTAGTGTAATCTTGAAAGTTTATTGCAGAGCAGGTACATTTAATGGTGACTGTATGTCCTTGTACGTGAAAGCTACCTGCGTAATGAGGCAGGACAGTTGTGATAAATCTACTAGCATTAGTGACAGGCAGTCATACACTGCTGATTAACACACAGAGTGGGACACTGTACACCTACTATGTATTCAAGCTGGGAAAACACCACCTCCTCTATGTTAACGAATATGACAGTTGTCCAGGTGGGATTTTGGTGTATCTGTGATGGGAAAGGTTCAGGGAGTTATCCTGGATTAATCTGATTGCCATTTTTAAAGCTCAAGTGTCTTACACAAGTAGGAATATGTGAGGCTGCCAAAAGCCTGTGTCCGCACTAAATCTGGCCTGACTTGTGTCAGAACAGCTTTTTGCCAGAGGGAGGCCAGGGCACAGGAGGAAGCAGCAGCAATAGCTGTGCAGCATGGCAGGGCTCCTAAGGGTGGAGAGGGAGGTCAGATCATCAGGTGAGTGCGTGAGGCCTGTGTGCCACTTAGGATATTACTGCTGCTAGGTCCTGAGGAGACATAAAACTTGGCTAGATAAGGTGCATCAGCAAATGCTTTTGATGTTGACAGTTACATCAAACAAATTGTTTCTTTTACCTCTTTATTAGTTTTCCCGTGGAAAAAGTTCTGGTATACTTATAGATATCTCAGGTTTTGCTGGGATGGTTTCCTCTGCTCAAGGGTCTTTAGCTGGAAACCAGCAGGACTGTAGTGGCAAATGGGTCCTAGGCTTGATGTGGCTTACACCATGGCAGCACCTTGAAAACAACTCCAAAAGATATATTTCTGTTGCAAATCAAGAGATTCAGAGAAGCAAGGAGAGCAGAAGGAAGCTCTTGGAAGAGAAAGGGATAAAGCAGACTGTCACCGTGCTACATTTATCTTAGGCTGGAGGAGACAGCAGTGGTTCAAGACAGAAGAGTCAGCCTCTAAGCAATTATAGAGCCCAGCACAAATGGTAGCCTTTCCAATCTGATATCCTTTTAATAAAACCATAAATGCCAAAATGTTTATTTTTCTTTTAAAATGTTTTTCCAGGTACACATAGACTGTAGTGAGCTTTAGACAGAAGAAAGAGACAGGGAAACTGCAAACAAAGCAGGTAGCAGCAGGCATGACCAGCCAACATAGTTCACGGCACAGTCCAGACATGCAATTAAAGCAAATGCCTGTCTCCCTCTTAGAGCAAATTGACTGGAGAGCTATAGTCATTTAACCTCTGAGAGTATTCTCAGGCTGTAACGGTGTCAGCTCTCCCTGGGCTTATTAATCTGAGTCATTAATAAGTCATCAGAGTCATTTGCTTTCCATATGTGGATATGGGAGAAAGGCATGTCAGGGTGTTCCTTGGTAGTCAGAAAGGAAAGGCTGCTAAGGACAAGGAGCCTGAGTTGTGTGCGGCAGGGAGAGAGAGCTCTTCAGTCTCTGGACCACAGTGAGATTCATTAGTTTTTGAAGAAAAGCTGAAAAATGTGATTATGTGGGGGAGGTGGGGGTGCAGCAATAAGTCTGCATGCTTGCAGTGTAGTGAGCAGCTCAAAATTACAGCCTGTAAATAGATGTACATATTTAACCTCTTAGAAGGGCTGTAGCTCCCTGCTGTAGTACAGTAAGAGCAGTAATAGTTCCCATTTAGATTGTGCCTTCTATTTGTAGAGCTGTGCCAGCATGAAGTATTTTAATGTAAAGCGGGCAGGTAGTCTGGGAACAGGGTTTTAAGCTTTCCAGTTTCAGGGAGGAGACAATGTTATTTTGCATACTCCCCAGAATAAAAGAGGTTCAGACCCTTCTGCTCGGGCAGTGGGGTCATAGTGTCTTTCAGCCTTCTCCCGGAAGAGACTTTCATGGGGGAGCTGATTTCTTCTCGTATCTGACCACCATAGCCCTCAGTAATTATAGCAGCGTTGAAATTCCGAGCTAAAAACAGAAGTGCAGCATGTGCCTATTCCCCATGTGATTCGGAAACCAGGAAATTGAAAGAGCCTGACTGAGAAGAGAGGGAGTGCAAAGCAATAGACACATCTAATATTTATCTCAGACCTGCTACGCCTGGGACGCAGGAGCTGTCATCTGCGGGAACTGATTATGCATGCAGCCGAAGCAGAGCCTGATTGGATGTAGTAGGACCTAAGGCGAGGGGGAGACAGAGTGAGGAGAGACTTCGGCTCGCCGCACTGCAATGTAAACAGTGGAAAGCGAGAAGGGAGTGTAACATCTTTGTGCTCTGAAGAGCAAGCAGCCGGTTGTGGGCTCCCACGGCTCTGGCAATGTACCTCTTGTGGGTCTAGCTGTGTCCGGCTTGATGAACAGAAGCAGATACTTTGGAGGATCTCCCGCCTGTGGATATAAATAGGGGGCATTCGGGATGCGCTAGCTTTCTCCGGCTGCACCGCAGCTCCTTCGTGCTGCACGCCACAGCTTGGGACAGGGCAATGGACATGAACATGAAGAAGTTCACAGTGCGTCGGTTCTTCTCGGTCTATCTCC
>JAOEHX010028233.1:0-25594 GCA_025448015.1 Bolborhynchus lineola | reverse complement strand
TATCTCCGCAAGAAGTCTCGGTCCAAGAGCTCAAGCCTAAGTAGATTTGAGGTAAAATTTGTCTTAACTTTGTTAAATGTGGCAAGTACCGTTAGGTGCTGGTAATAGAGACATGGGACAATGCCTGCGTTTACTGATGTGATAAACAGTTAAAGGTGATCTTTCCCTGGAGGCAGTGATGTTTGCATCTGATGTTCTTTGTTTCAGTGTAATTCAGTGCTTTTTCTTGGTAGCATTCAATACATTGCATAATATATTTAGTGTGTTGCTAAGGATCCTTCTATCAGCCTGCCAGGGAAAGGAGTAAGCTGGTTCAGGACATCATGAAGTTGTAGGAAATAATTACAGATCCTCTTAAATTAGAACAGATGGCACTATAGTTTGCAATAGCCTCATATTTTTGTCTTCCTTCTCTGCACACATACCATTTTTTTCTCAGTGCCGGGTTTCCAAATAATTAATCAATTTGTTAGTGCCTTTCATTTATATATGGTATGTTAGGGGTTTTCTTGCTTGTTTGTGTGTAGGCTCTCACGCTTGCACAGTTTTCTGCATTTATCTTATCTCCTATGCATTCAAGTATTTATTTTTATTTTGTAGTAAGAAGTTCTTCAGGGATAGGGGGACTGTCAAACCTATAGTGGTTTAGCAGTGTGGGGAGATGAAGGCAGCTCAAGTCAGAGGAATTAGCAGATAGGAATGTGTGAATGGGTTAGAACCAGGATTTCTGCCTCCCTTCCTTGAACCATTGTTCTTCAGCCCTATATTTGGAGCTGTGAATAGTCGGCAGGATGTGCGATCAATTGAATAGATGTCAGTTATATTTATGCTGTTCACTCCATCATTGCAGATGATCTGCAACCTCTGCATTAAAATAGAGGTAGATGGGGCCTGATTCCCCTCTGCCTCACATCTGTTTTGTGCCGGTGTACTTCAATTGACCTCTGAGGAGTTACTCTGATTTGCACCGGTATTCCCAGGTGGAGGATTAGTCTCATGCTGTGTGAATACATTTAAAAATCCTATTCCCTTAGTGTCCTATTTAAAGTACCAGGTAATTGTTTGAACATAAAGTTCTTCATGTGTCATTGCTTAAACAGGACATGCAGAAAAGGAGAGGTTTTGGCCAGCATATTTTGTTGAGTTTGGTTTTTTTTTTGGTTTGTTGGGTTTTTTTGTTGATTTGTTGGGTTTTTTTTTTTTTGTTGTGTGGGGGCGTGGTTGTGTTTTATTTTGGTTTTGGGGGGGGGTTGCAGGTTTTTGTTTGTTTTTCTTAACTCCTTAAAATCAATTTTCTTGAAAAAATACCATGCAGGGCACCTAATTCTGTTGCACTCATCCAATAGTCATGTTACTAATTTAAAACAAACTAATTAATGAGAGTTGTTAAGGCTCCCTTGTACCAGTTCTGTCCCTCTAGGGCTGAGGGGAGAATCCTAAAATACTCTTCTGTCTCCATTGTGAACCCAAAGTTGCAAAGCCTAAGCTGAAATAGGTATTCATTGCAGCACACTTAGAATTTGCTCACTTTGTGTTCCACCGGAGCCAACAGAAAGTCGACCTGGAATTTCATGCAGAAGTTCTGAGACAGATGAGTGTCTTTGCAGGCTGCCACTGTCAGGACATAATGTTAGAAGGGGAGGTGATTTTGAGACAGCAGAGCTCTGCCAGACCTTGTAACTATTATTTGACAGTGCCACAGTTTGGGAGAAACAAATTCTACCATGGTCACTATTTAACTTAATAGGTGTTACAGTGTGAATGACCAGTGCAACTCCCCGTTTGTAACAGGCCAGAACCTCACTTCATTAAAAAGAAGAAAGAAGAAAATAAGTTTTTACAATCCCTTTGATCATCAATATCATACTAGATTTACTGGACTTTTTCACATGAGTTATCTTGTAATGAGGTTTTTTTCCCCCCTGATTTTAAATAGTTTGCTTCAAGAAGTAGCCTGATATGTATCCTATTGCACATCTAAGTTCAGAGGATTTCATCCATTCTCCCTTGACTTGGCTGTAATGACCAACTTTATGCAAAGTGACTCAGTATTATAATGCAACAGGGAATAGGGGTTGTTCCAACCAGGAAGAAAAAATGAATCATAAAGTCTGTTCTGCTGTTTAAGTGTGAAAATCATCAGAGATGTTCCTGCTTAAAGGAGAAAAAACCAAACATGAACATCAAGCCCGCTGTGTGATTTCCATCCCTGAATACTTCTGTATATAAATTTGTAATTGCAGCCTAATGCACGCTTGTCAGCCAAACAGAAGGAAGCTGCTTGGTAGCTGGATTTTTAGAAGTCAGAATATTGTTCATCTTAATAGGAGGTATTTTTAGAGGCAGTAAAAAGGCACTGGTTATTACATCGTGGAATGAGTAAAAGTAAAATAAAGGGAAGAAATTTGAGGAAAACACATGGCGTTGCTTTGCTTAGTGTGCATCAGCTAACTTACCTGGCAGAAGTTATGTGTTGCTAGAGATGTCATTTGAAATTTGGAAGGGGGTTGTTGCTCCTGGGTGTGTGGGATTTTTCTTGCAGTGGTGTTCCGGCCAGGCAGGCAAGAGGTTTGAAGGGTTTTGGATAGACACTCCTGGTTTCAAGCATTTGATGTCATTAAAGTACCACTATTAGAGTTCAAAATAATATAATAGTAGTTGTAATTTGATTAATTGCTTTTTCCACTCTGCTAAGCTTTAATTTCACTTGCAGTGACTTTCAAAAATCTCATAGAGCAGGGATACAGATGCAGAAAATGACTTAGCAAATCACAGCTCTTCTAACTTGATCTTTGCTTGTTTCATATGCCAATATCATTGCTGTATCTGAGACGATAAGATCATTGTCTTATGTGTAAGTAGCTGGGTATCACACTTTGTCCTGCTAAAGGAGGCAGAGTACACTCTGGTAAATGAGATATTACAGGGATTTTGTTTCATCTTGCCTAAAATGTGTGCCCTTTTTATTATGCTGGGAAAACTTGGCTGAAATTTGAACTTACTTGGCTACATTTTTGAGTTTTCAGTTTATATTATTTTTCAGTATGGCCTGCATTGTCCTTCATTTATAAGGTATCTAGTGATGTAATCTTATTAAATGTGCAGAGCCAAGTTTTGCCCTTCTGCATGCATATGGAGTTCTTACTGAAGTGATCTGAAATTCCAGCAAAGTCAATGGAAACTGCATGTGTGCATCTGAGAGAAAGGGTTTGTTTACGGTTCTTGCTGAGTGTTGATGAACGTGAATGTGAAGCCATCAGGGGAAAGTATGCACAGTGTGGATCTGCTAAAGACTTTGAGCCCCAGTGGAATGTATCTTATGGTTGTGAGCAGTATCCCTTGATTTATACATCAAAAGTTGAATATGCTTTCTGAATAACCTAGGAAAGACCTAAGTATGCAAGGAATTTGGTTACATTTATTCCAGTGGTGCAGAAGCCTTTTGGGGTTGATTGGGTTTTTCTTTTTTTGTTGTTGCCTTTTTCCTATTTGATTGTTTTGTTTGGTTTGGTTTTTTTTTTGTTTTTGTTTTTTTTGGGGGGGATGTTTGGGGTTTTTTGTTTTTTTTTTTTAAAAGGACCAATTAAAACCTTGTCCTTGATTCTCTTGGGAGATATTTCCCACTTTTGCATTCCTGATATATTTTTAATTTGTTATTCTTTAATTCTCTTAATTCTTATTTTGGTTTATTCATAATGGTAAATTGAAATTCTCTTTGGTCTGTATATGGGTCTTAGAGCCTAGCAGAGTTCTTGCAAATTAATTCAAAATTAGTTTGGACCCTGGTGTGTGTCAGCATAGTCAGTTGTGAGACACAAGACTTCCTGTGGGTGATTCGTATGGGTTATCTTTGGGTTCAAGCCCTGGCATGTAGGAAATAGAAGCAAACCTATGCAGTCCAGTCAGGGGCAGTGCAGAAGGACTGGCACTAGCTTTGTAATACCCGAGTGCAAGAGATTTTCATTTATGATCTTAGGCTCTAATGCTGATTTCCTACAGGCTTAAATTACGGCAGCCTTAAGAAAGTAGCCAGCAAATCCTGAGCTAGACTGCTCCTTTAGCACAATGGGCTAAGGCAGTGTTTCACTTTGAAATGCTTGTGAAATATTCTGTCCTTATATAAAGATAAATTCTGTTTTATCAGTAGTATGTCCTTTATTCTGTCTTCTTTATTTTAATAAATAGTAATGTGGTAGAGAAATATATTCTTCCTGTCAAAGGTTAGACAGAAAAAGGCAAGTGAAAGAATAGAAATGGGGATTAACAGTCTATGATCAGCTCTGCAAGGTGCAAGTCCTGAGGCAGCTTTAGGGTTCTTTTTTTCCCCTTTTGGCAATGGTTATTTGTGATGTGCGTTCTTGTTACAGTAGAAGTTACTGACACTATTGTAGTCTTGACTTCCTCCAGCTGCAGGCAAGACTTTTATGAGGAAATGCTGTGATTCTCTCAGTCCTGCATGGCTCGGAGGGGGGGATGGAGAGCAGGCAGAGCATGTAGTCCATCAGATAGGTCACTTGAGAAGCTAGGAAATCCAGTTTTCAGGCTCATTTTGATAACTTACTGTGTCATTACAAATAGCTTAGAACTGTGTGCCCTGCATTCGCTGTTTGTAAAATGAGAATTATGGTGAATATTCAAGTCCTCTGATAAAATTCTGCCTATTGACATTGTGTTTGTTGGTAAGAGAGCTTTACTCACTGTGTACATACATTCGTAACGAATTGCTCCCCAGCTCCCCAAATACTTCTTTGTCCCAAATAAACTGTCTCTTGCACCTCAGGCCTTCTGTGTGCTCCTTCCTGTAAGCCTCAAATTAACTACTGAGCTACAGAAAGGGAAGAGTATGTAGGTAGATGTAGGGGTAACTTGTCCATAGAAAAATAGGGCTGGGAAGGATCTAAAAACTTTAATCTGGACACTCCTTCCTCTTCCTTATGCGTCATCAGCTATATCGAACCTATTCCACCAGATGTTTTGCTAATCCCTTCTTAATAAGCCTCTAATGGTAAATGCCCATAACCTCCCTAGGAGATATATTTTGCAACATTATGCTTCACATCTGAGAGTTTTTCTAACTTTTAACACAAGTTTGTCTTACGGCAGTTTAAGCCTGTCTTCTTATCCTGCCCATTGTAACTATGAAAAGAGATTGCTTCCTTTTCTTTGCAGCAGGATTTTTATGCATTTGAAAGCTTTTCAGGTCCCCTTTTCTCAGTCTTTGCTATAGGGTGGGAAAAGTGTTTTTCTGAAAGTTATGGACTTTAAGGAGCAACACCCTATACCAATCACAGCAACGTTGTTAGGGAGAAGCTCTTCCTTTCATTTGGATGCTTGTGGTCCCTTGTAAAAATCACTTTTATTTTAAAGGAACCTACCCTGTCAAAGACGAGTCCAAATTGTCATTTTATGTTTCATTTTCACCGTCTAAATGCCTACCTCGTGCTTTCATCTGATGGTATTTGGCATCCAGTCTGACGCTGACAGACCCTATCTGTGGGCTCTGATGTCAGATGAATTCTGATACGCATCACACAATAAAACGCAGACTCTGGTCACATAGTCGGGGTAAATGCATGTTTGGGCATAAAGCAGAGGCCTGATAACCTCATATAACAGAAGAGGTCTTAATTTTGTTGTGATAGGATCAGCTGATAGGACATGCACATGCATGTGACTGGTGATGATGCAGTGGCATAGTGAATGCACGTTTTGTCTAGATCATGAACAAGTGATGAAATAAATGAAATGAGAGGCCAATGTCTCTCCATTCTGTCTTTGTAATGCCCTGGTTCCCTGAGCCTGGAGCATCTGTCTGCAGATATTTAGGAAGGCAAGAGCTGAACCTGGTGGATTGGTTGGGGCTTGTGGGCAGCTGAGCTCCTGCCTAGCAGTAATTTGGAGTAACATGGTTTTATGAAAGTGGAAAATGTATAATTTTATTCTAGGTTAGTTTATAATGTTATGGCTTAACTGGCCTTGTGGCACAAAATTCTGCTCTCAGAGGGCTGAGCTGTCCTGTACCTATTTTGATTATCAGTAGCATTTGATTCATCCATTTTTCTGCTAGTTTCAGGTGAGGACTCCTTTTGTATGTGCTTTTTGCATTTGTGTCCTCACAAGTAACTGGAAATATTTCTAAAGTAATATAGAAATCAGAACAAAAAGCATCCTTATGTTTATTTGCCAGTTACTCAATTAGAAATGCTTTTCATATGAATATTTGCTAGTTAGTTCCTTTTGTTCACTTAATAAAGACTTACAGTCCCAGCTCTGCAATGACTCTGTAGAAGTATATGCTTTCTTAATGAAAGACCTGGAGTACTATAGAGGAGTGACAGTTCTGTGCTCAGGACACACTCTGTGCATGCATGTGTGTGTGTGTGGTGCCATCAGCTCTTACAGGGCAGTTTGGCTTCCTGGAGAACAAAGTCTCAGGAAATAGAAAAGAATGAGTGGATTCCTGAATCTGACTTTAAAATAGCTTCCTGGCTGAGGATGTGTAAGGAAGCAAGCAATACATTTATTCACAGTTCCCACAACACGGCTACCATTTGCACACAGGAAAGTGCCTTCCAGGCAAACAGTTTGGGATGCAGGTTCCCTCAGTAGGTGTGTGTTTGGTGATGGGGTGGCTACAGCATGGCTTCGGAAGACTTTGAAGTGAGCAGCTGTCCTTTAGCTGTGAAATGTGCTGCCATTATTAGTGTTTCAGCAGAGCTGCTTTTACTGTGGGATGCGGGAGAGCCCAGAGCTCTCTTCTAGCTGAAAGCCAGGAGTTCAAGGGTACTGGTAGTGTATTGAGAGTGCAGAAGACAAACCCATGATGTTTCCAATGAGGAAAACCTTTTTCTCAGATTGCAGTGATATTATTAGGTATTGTGTTAGCAGCCTGTGGGCAAGAAGGGGAGATACAGGCTGCTAGTGTGTTGCTTTCAGATTATAAGTAATGGTAATAACAGCTAAATGGCAGATATGAAAACTAACTAAATAAGCTCTTATAAACTCCAGGTGAAATTAAGGGGTGTTGTGCCTCTTTCCTGTAGGGCCAGATTTGGACCTGTGCATGACTGGCAGAAGGTAGTAAAAGATTCCCTTCAAGGGTCGTTTTGAATAAACTGAAGGCTTTACAAGGAGTGGAATTGAGTGTGTGTTTATCTATGAAATTCACCTTTATCTGTCACTAAACAACAAAGGCTACTCAGTCCTGCTTGTTCTCAGTAGTACCACCCTCTAGACAAGTATTTGTGGTACCAACTTGTGATGCGCAACAGGACAATGTCAGCTTAGTCCTACAACCTGGAGCTTCCTTAGGGATATCTGAATGCTGGTAGCATCAGTTTCTGCTAGACATTGAGAGTAAAAAATAGTGGTGAGCTGAGTGTGATGGTAAGCAGGAAAAGAGATTTTCTTCTTATTTGTGTAAGCATGTGAAATGTTTTATGCACATGTGTGTATGTTTAGCTCTTTGCAGGGTCTGGGATTTTATATTGTGTTTTGTTTTTTTTTTTTTGTTTTTTTTTTTCAGTTCTGTAGAACTAAACAAGGAGAAAACTGGTATGATTAGGCTTTTTTAAAGTTTGTATGGAAATCTAGTTTAAAACTACAGAGTTTAATAGAGGCATCCATTTCTACTACAAGTAATGAAATAATATTTAAGCATAATTCTGTTCTAGAGGAATATTAGAGGTTGAACTAAAACCTGCAAATCTAATTCTGTGCTGAATTTGTCATTGCTATCATTATTTGCCGACTAAGCCTTAGATGTTTCCATATACAGATTAACACAAAGATGTATTCCAGGCTCAGAGTTTTATGATGTCCCTAGAAGAGAGAGAATCCAGTAATTCCTTCAGCTAGCAGTATGGCACAGGCTACTGTATACCATAAAGAATGTATGAGCTAGGGGTGGTGGTGACAACTATTGAAAAATGCTCAAAAATATTTGAAAAAGTTCAAACATTGGTTTGAAAGTTCAGTGTGTTGTAGAAGAGCTTTTGGTTTAAGCAGTTTTTGGGGTGGTAACACTCTGGGGAAGAAGGGCTTGTTCTTTGCATTTTTGAAGCCTGGCCATCCCAGGAGTCGGTACTTTGGTCCCACGTTTGGATGGAGGACTGGGCTATATAGGAAGTGGTGTCATTGCCAGCACTGATAAATGGTACAGAAGAAAACATCCATAATATATGCTTATACAAGCAATAATTTTCCTGACAAATAAGTAAAAGGCTTGGGAGGATATTTGGTGTTTTGGTGTCTTTATTAAACTGCCTTTATCTTGGTCCATGAGGTTTTTTTCCATGTAATTTTGTCTTCCCTGTGCTGCTGAGGTGGGGAGTGATAAAGCAGCTGTGGTGGGAGCCTGGCTTCCAGTTAAGTTGAACCTACGACATTTCTCAGTGGGAGAGAGTTTTTTCTTTTAGTTTAAATTTCTGTTGTTTTGCTAGTGAATAACAAAGACAATTCTTTAGCAGTTCAACTTTGTCTTCTCCACTTCTTCATTGAGCAACTAGGGGGCAGGACCTGTGACTCTGGCAGGTATCTTCGCCTTTAATTTCTGCATCAGGACATCTCCATGACAGTCTTTCTTATATGAGACAATTGCTGCCTGTGACTAGAAAATGCCTGCGACAGCAATTAAATGTTGTAATTGCGTTCATTTTAGAAGTCATCTGGGTAAGTATCTTAAACCCTGCTGGATCTGCTGCTAGTCTGCACGGTATCTACTTTATTCCTGTATGATTATGCATTGCAATTACTGTGGAAGTATAATCTGAGAGGAAAACTTTATATTAGATTATTTTTCATGACACAGCTGAAGTCCATTTCATACCACTGAATTAGAATTTTTGATTACTAAATGTATGCAGATGTTAAATACTTCATACTTCAAAAGTTTTTTCAGTAACATTTCATTATGTTGAAAAGACCTGAAGATTTTTCCTCGGAAGTAAAATGACTAATTTTTCCTCTGAAATGAACTCCTTAACGTTTCATTAAACCAGTACTATCAAGACAGCTAAACCAAGACATTTTCAAAATGTGAATGGCTTTCATGTGGTGGCAATACAAAGGAATTATGAAGCATTAGCATTTTATGACTTATTTGAAACACATCGCAGCAACTTAATTTGAGAGAATATATGGCTCTGGAGAAGATGATGTAGCTATTCTTGTCTTCTAGATTCTTGTGCCCTTGGTAGCTCACCTTCTTCTTTGCATATAGCAACCAGTGAAATAGGCACAAAAGGAGGAAAATAAAGTGCAGTAGTTAGTCTTAGCTCTTACTTCTTCCCATCAACTTCTCTTCAACTTCTACTTCCAATGGAGGACATGTGCTTAGGCTCACTCAAGAAGTGGATGGAAGTTATGTGATTCCACACAGGAGCAGCACTGTGTGGTGTAAAGGCAGGAAAGCCCCCACTAAAGCAGGCATGAGCTAATCCCTCTCAGTTTCTCCAGTGCTGCAGAGCTGTCTGGGTTTATGATGCCTGATAGCCTGAAGTAATAAACCTCCTTAATTTTCTTCACTGAGGCCTCCTTGGTCTATGGAGCTGGGTCAAACTGAGCTGAGGGAGAGTGAGGAGAGACATCGCTTTCTCCTTTAAAAACTTTTAGTGTACATTATCCTTAGTCTAATCACTAACTCAAGCATTTATGTCATAAGGATGAGCATTTGGAAGATTAGCTCAGGTCTGAAAAAAAAAAAGGGCAGTTGCACATACCATGTTAACTGCAAACTGACAAGTTTACTAAAGCTGGAGAGAAACCAGTTTCCCATGAGCTGTAACTGAGATATTTCTTTTTTCCCTGTGGTTTCAGTTTTGTTTTGCATTTGAAGAATTGAAATTCTTACTAGAAACACACTTCCAGTGCGCCTGCAAAGTTCTTCCAACATTTTTGTGAAAAAAATGTTACATCAAAATACATCAAGTGGCAATGCCAGTAAAGGATGGTGAGCAGCAGAACTTACTACACTTGCAGAGTAAGTGTAGATAATATTTACTCACCTACTTCCCTCTGTTCCATCAGTGAAAATATGGCAGCATCCAGATCTTCACTTTTCACTTTCTATGGCTGATAATACCATTGATGCTACAGCCTCCCTTCTTCCACAGCAGAGAAAGCTAACCTGTATTTACTTCAGTCTGAAAGGTCATGTGCTGAAAAAAATGCTTAATGATGCCTTTTGCCTGATGGTATGAAATGAATTTATAAAAGCCATCTCAACAACAGGGATTTTGTAATCTAGCTGACAAATTTCTCATTTTTCCCAGGCAGGAAAACCCATATGGGACATTAGAAGGAATACCACTAATGGTTCTGTCACTTCCAAAGCATACAGTACCTATAGTGAGTATTTGCCAAAAGTTACTAATTTTATCCCAGTTGTCTTTTTGAGAAGATTCTTTCTAAACATCAGAATGAAATTTGCGTACCAATTTATGTTTGAAAATGGGTTATTTCCCTTATGAAAAGGTGTAAGATACCTATAATAATATTATTTGCTTAGGAAAAGGTAATTATGTGAATGGGGCCAACTACCTGTTCTTCCCCTCCTTGATTTAAGAGTTGTTTTCTCTTTCTGTATTAGGCTTGTAAATGAAACCATAAAATTCATTTGAGTAATGTTTGTATTGAAAGAAATGCTGTAGAAGACATATATTTGTGATGTTATAGGAGTTGGACATCTTTTTCTGTGTGGAAGATTTTATCTGGAAATGTAAGAAAAGTTTTATATTTAATATTTCTATTTTTCTCACAATGCATGTCAAATGAGTGGATTCAAAATGTCATCTTTTCTGATGCGGAAGATCTGGGTCATTTCAGAATGAGAGCTTTTTGAAGAGCCTCCTTTATGAAAAATAAATCAGTCCTTTGCTTCCCCTCCTGACCACTTGTTCATTTATTGATCAGTCTAGGTTTTTTTCCTCTGGGTCTTCTTTTGTGCTCATTTGTTCCTCCCTGTTGTTTTTCATGTGCACAACCATGACAAATATAAACCATTCTTAGGGAAGTGGTGACTTACAAAGCATTTACCATACTGTATGCACCACAGCCAAGAGAAAGTTTTCCCTTTTCCTCCTTACTTTTTAAATCCTTTTGCTAGTGTGACATTCATGGGATTGAGACAGAAATAAGAATAGAGCTCTGTCTGTGGAGTACTGCTGTGGTCCACAAACACTTGTTTATCTTTCTGCTGATCAAAGAGCTGCTGCTGTCTGGGATTTTGAATCATCTCTTCAGGGAGGCACATCACGTCCCCGTTTTCTAGTTATTGAGGAGAAGAAATTAAGTTGTTGTGCCCTGCTGGGATGTGATTCTTTACTCTTGTCTTCAGGCTTTTTTTGCCCCTTGTAAATAAAGGTTGAAGATTTGAACATGTTGTGCACTGGCATGTACAGCTGGACAGCGGAAATGCTGAGCTGTGCAGTCATGGTGGAAACTGTGCCCTTGAGACAAGGCTCTTGGCTCCTGGCGTCTACTGAAACTCTCATTTTGCCTTCTCAGATGTTTCCCTTGTAAGGTAGCAGTTCTACTTTTTCCTTCTCCCTGTCATTCATCTGGTTCAGCTTTTTTCATGCTTTAGGCTCAGACAATGGGAATCACATGTTTTTGCTTTTCTTGTACTGCCTCTGTTTTGGTGTTTCCACCTTGTTTGCTGGGGTAACTCAGGAGTCGTCAGTAAAAACAGAAGCTTTGTTTGGGGAAGTGCTGATTCAGAGGAGACACTCAGCTCCCAGGCTGGGCAATGGTCAGATAGCACCAGAAGCAAATCCCAAATACAGTACTTACTACGTATCTTAGAAAAGTCCCTCTCCTCCCATACCACAGTTCTTACCTATTTCTCTTCAAATGGCTCTTCATTCTGGCTTTCCATAGTTTAAATGTCTTGAGATCATTTCTCTTCCAGGGAAAGCAACAGCAAAAACTCCTAGAAAGTCCCTTTGCATCACAAGCTCCCAAATATATTGTTGAGGGTTTCATGCCTATGACTCAACCCTGCTTCCAACTGAGTGCAAACGTCTGTCTGGGATTTTAGCTCTATATAGTACCATTTTCACAGCACTATACTCTGTTTTTAAAGCATCGTTACTGTGGTATCTACAATATCTCAGAAAATAGTGAAAATACAGGTATCCGTGTTAAAATTTTGTTTTGCACGGCAGCTTTTTTCCTGTTTTGCCTATTTTCACCCCTTGGATTTTCTTCAAACAAAAATCCTCAAAGTGGAAATCAGCTGCTAACTTTGGTCCATTGTCATTTCAGATAGGTGAAGTCCCGAAAAGCCTGATGGCTTTGCATTGTTTCCGCTCAGTCATCATCCATTTCAGCTTGCGGAAGCTTACGTGGTTGTTCATGGAATTTTCATGACAAATTTTAAGCTTGTCTGCATTAATTTAGGCATTTATGAGAAAAATATCTTCCATTCAGAATCCATACTGTGGTATTTAAGGGCTACTTCTCTTTAAATTCACAATGCTATAATGTGTACACCAATGCAAACCTACACAATTCAAAGGAAAAGCAAATCAAATTCCTCTTTTTTTTCCCCCTGGGATTTTAATTAGATAAGAATCAGAAGAAAACTTGTATTGCTTTTGTTGTGACACTTAACGTATTACTAGACTGGCATTGTTGTTGTTGATAAAAGAGTATTCCTTCTTCCCTGCCAAAAAATCAGATGTAACAGAATGCACTAACCTGCTGTAGATAAACCTTCTTGCCTTCTGTCTGTCTCCTGGTTGGTGGCCTCATGATACCAACAAGGACTACACTAAGGAAATGTTGCCTTGTATCTAAGTGCATTTTGAACTATTACTAACTTCTGGGCTAGCACAAAACTTGTGTCCTTATAATTATACATGTAAAGGGGAGCTATTCCCTGTCCAAGTCAGTGACCCCAGCAGGCTAAGCTTGCTTGAGCTGAAGGTTAAAGATGGCAAAACATTTGGGTCTGAAATCACAATATTCTATGTATTTGGCCTCAAAAATTATGTTGAGATTCTTAAATCTGGAATCTCCCTTTTTCACAGTGTATCTCTAACTGTTGCTTAATTGGATCTTTGAGTGTGTCTTGTTCTTTCCTTCTAAATGGAAAAATCTTCAATGCATGGGAGAGAAACACTCAAGTTGTAGGTGGCAGACACTTTGGTAGACGTGAGCACAACCAAGACTGTTGTAGTCACAGAAAATCTATATCCATATATCTGGGTCTCTATTTTTGTTAAGTAAAAAAACCTGACTAAGCAAATTTTGAGCTGGTGAGGTTCCCAAGTAACAGTAGGCAGATGAGGTATTCTGCTACCCCAGCAGGGGCCAGTTCCCTTGTATGCAAACCAAAACATCAGGGTCTTACATTGTTTTTCATTTGCTTTTCTGAAACAATGATCAGTGTGCTGTGTGTTTGTAGAAGAGTCATCTGAGGGGGATTACTTGTGAAAACAGGAAATTGCTGAAAAACTGAATTCATTTTTATCCTAATTTCCTAAAGAAATGAGACTTCATATGTTGCCCCTGCCCCATTTGCTTTGACAGTATTCTCAAATTCCACAGAGATAGAAGAATAGTGTTCTTAAAGATATAATGTTCATGTAGGATTCGTAAAAATAGGGTTCTAGGCAGAGACACCAGTACTACCACAAAATGAAGGAACAGAATGAACAAGAGTGGCAGCATACTGCTTAGCCACTCAAGACACCAAGCCAGAGGTAGATGGCTGGAGAGAATGGGACGGCTTGATAAGAAACTGGGTTTCATCACTGAGCTGTTTACAGAACGCTTTCTATACTTCAGTGCCAGGAAGCAAGCTAGGATTTTTTTTTTGTGAGTACATTTGGATTTGCTGCAGAGACAAGTGGATCAGTCTGTATACCTGTATAAATATTTGGGCTTTAAATACTGTGGTCCTCAATAATGGGATTATTTGTCATAATAGTGCAGTCTTTTAGTAATATTTTTCCCATTCTATGAAATAAACTAACTCTTTTGTTTTAGCAATTCCTACTTCTAACCTAATGAGTGAGGCAGAAGTAATAAATAGTAGCAGTGTTTTGTCAAGGTTACTGAGATGCTTTTGATGTAAGGGGGAGGCAACGTAGCATTGAAGCTATTTTTCTTTCTTGGAGCCCAGTGATCATCTTTGTGTTGAAATATATTTCTTTGGAGCTACTTGTCATATGGCATACTGAGGGGGAAAAAGAGACATTGAACTATAATTTATGGATAAAAAGCCTCACAGAACTTAACATCAAATGACTGATTTATGAGTAGAATTATTTTAACAATCTGCTAAATGTTAATAGCGAGTGTAGGCTGCCAAAGTAAGAATTCATCAGAAAAATTATCATAGTACAGTAACTCACAAGGCTTTAGAATGCTTCTTACAGGATTATAATAAAGCATCAGTATTTGCTTGAAATATCCTGCCTTGCTAGCTGATATTGGCTTTGCTGACATGAATAATTAATTTCTCTGGATGAAAGTGGATATTTAGACTGTCTAGTAAGAAAAGGTTTAGAGTGTGCTGTGAGGAGTCCTCAGGAAGGAATCTTTGGAGCAAGCAAGCCTGGGAAGAATATTGGTTTTTATTTGTGCTATTCTTGAAATAGTGCATTACAATAATTAGCACAAAATTCTTCTGGGTGGCATCATATTTATATGCTATCAAATTACTTGGGTAGTTTGATGTCTCAGATTTCCATGCTGAATTGTCAAGTATTTGAATGCACAAAATTGTTATGTTTTCTGATGATTGCAGGATACATAGATAGAAAAACAAGATTCCTGCATGGTGAAGCTGTGGAGCTGCTGAATTTCTCGGGACAAGTCCTAGGTATATACCTGTGCCCCACAACCTGGAATTAAAACTGACCTGTTTTGTATAGGCTCCTTACATGTTGCCTATGAATTACAGATGAGATGTTAATGCATACAGCAGAGAAAGGGACTTACGTTGGTGCATTAATAAATGTTTTTCGCTAACCAGATTATGCACATCATTTTGTCAGACAGTCTGTTCTCTTGTTCACAGTAAAGAGAACATAAGCAAATAATACCTAGTAGTGTTTTGTTCCTTTTTAGGACAGTTTCTGAATGGAGTTCAGATTATACAATGTATAAGGAATATGTTGTAATTACACCTGTAGTGTATGTATGTAAATAACATTCATATGAATAATGCATGTAACAGTGTGAATACATATTGTATGGCAGTTTTTCCATGAAAAATGCTACTAAGAGGATTAGAGTTTGGTCTCATAATATCAGTCCTCTTAAAATAATTTTCAGGGCATGACTTTATAATTTGTGACCTTGTTCCTTCTGTTTTGTTCTCCTGATTGAGCCAGTTTTCTAGATCATATCCTGTCCCCAGAGATGTAGGTTTTTCCCTTTTGGTCCTTATAAGGCTTTTCCTGCCCCTGAAAAGGGCTGCTAATGAAATACTTTTTTTTTCTCAGTTGCTTCAGGTTCATCTTCTATTCCCTTGCTGTAGTGGCTCTCCTGTAGGCTAAGCCACTTCCCTCCCCTGTTTTATATATGTCTTATAAATGCCCATTCTTGTCACCAACTGAAGCAAAGAGTATGTGATGCAGCAAGTGTCCTTTCCTTGAAACTCTTGTGATCTTTCTGTTGCCTTTATTTCCACCCTGTAGCTTTTCCCTTTGTCCTCCCTTCTGGTGTGGTAGCAAAGGCTGTGGACCCCCTTTGGCCAGGGAATGAGTGCTCGTCATTGACAGTACATCAGATGCACATTTACGTTCAAGTCTTATGTCCCGAGAGACATTCTTACAGTTGCACAGGTATTTTTCTAATCCATACTGTGCATCAGGTAGTGATATACACAGGTTTTCACCAGCAAAATGAAATGTGGAATCACCAGTTGTATACCTCTTTGGAGTTTTTCAAATATCTGTGATGTTTTGCGAAGTCCTCCAGCTTTTGCTTTCATAGGAAAATGAATACTTGCTCCCAGTGCTCCCCCTTAGCTGCCAATGCATTTGCTACTGGAATGTTAAAGACTATCAGAGTTACTGATTGTGTATGATAATCAAAACTGATTGCATTATTATAATGGTAAAACTCCAAAGCAGAATTCCAGATGTTTCTTTTGATCCAAATAATAGATTTCTGTGTTCTGCGATGAAGGGCTTCATTTCACTTAGGCTGTCAAACTTCCTCATTATGAATGCATGTGTTGCATTTCACAACCAATTCTTGCCTCCTCCTTCCCACCCCCTGCTCACAAGCTATTTATTACTGTGAGAAATATGAAGATGGGAAACACTCTGTTAACTTGCTGAGCAAGTGTCCCCCAGACCAGGCAGACACTCCCCATTGTGGTGTGGACAGCGGATTGATGCTCTTTACTGTCCCAGCATGGCAGGCGCATGCACTCTCCTCTGTCCTGATTTAGGTTGTGCTGCAGACAAGCTCTTGAGAATCAGCTTTATACTGATTACTCCTATGCTGGAGACACTTCAGGTATCTGAACCAACCAATGCTGAACTCCACACGAGTCTTTAAGTACACTTTTCCCAGAGCTGTCATCATGCATGCGCTCTGGATTCACACTCAGGGGCTCTTAGTAGTTTGAGTAAAGAGACATAGACATTGTAATTCTTAAAAATCCAAGTTGGTTTATCTTGTGGGGGGGAGGGGGAAGGAAGGTAGAGTTGTCAAAGCAGCGTCAAAAAGGTTGAAAAGGTTGCATGTGTTTCCTCGCCTTTGCTTCTTCTACTACTTAGGTGTTCTCTGGCTCTGGTCAGGCTGCTTTAAGGGGTTTCATGGATTTATATTCAGATCTCTGCATCTGATTAATCTTAAGAAAAATTTTCTGGCCTTACCCAATCCTGTGTGATTTCTCATCCCAATTACTCTTCTGAAAGGATTTGTGTTCTAACCACATTGTTTCTCTTCCTGACTAGTCACATTCAACAATATTCCTCTCTGGAGGGGTGTATAAACAGGAAAACAACTAAATATAGATCACAGAGAAGGAATAGAATGCAACAGTGTGCATAAAAAGGGGTGCTTGAACAGATGGTGTAGGTCCTAGGGGAAATCTGGAGGGAGAGGGAAAAAGGCTTGAGAATGAACAACAGAGGTGGGGGGGAAGAAGGATGAAGGGAGAGATGTACTTGTGGTATAACTGTAATGAACTGGGTTAGCATGACCAAACTTGAAACCTTGTTTACTTTGTCAGTGTCTTGTCTCCTTGATCACAACCTGTCAGCAGAACAGTCCTGGGTACTGCAGCCCCCCCACTCCCAGGCAGTCTGCTTTGGAGGAGCAGAGGGCAGGGGATTAGTCTTTGTAATAAACAGAACATAAACATTTTTTAATGGAATGGCAAACCATGAGAAATTTAGCGATGTGCTATTTTGAACATCTGCCTGCTTTGGTCTCTTACTGCTTTTAGTTTTACTCTCTTGTCTATTACCAAAAGCTGCTGACTCAGATCAGTCTAACAGACTGGGTCAGAGGAGAAAGAAGTGCCTTAGATCTCCTTCTTACTTCAGCCCTTACCCAGCTCTTATCCTTCCTGACCAAGGCAGGTAGGATGTGATTACGATACATCGCTGCGTAGTTACCCAGATGCACTAGGACCCGGCTGCATTCCCAGCTCCCATGAGTGCAAGTCTCGGCAGGCATGCATTGCTATAAGTGCCTCTGTAAATTGGGAAGATGAAGTGCTCCTGCTGTGGGCTATCCGCTTTGCAGCAGCGGCAACAGGAGGGAATGGGTGGCTGTGCTTTGGCAGTCTGTAGGCAACTGCTTGGTGTGTAGGTTTAAGTCATGGATGGAGCAGGGCTGGCACTAACATGCCAGGCTACAAACGAGGGCAGTGATGGGCAGATGCATCATTTGTTCTGCTGCCTCCAACATAAGGGCAGAAATCTTCAAGGGAGATAGAGCTAACACTGGGAAGCAAAACCACCCTTGATTATTGTTGCAAAATCTGCCAAACCCTGATGGTTAGAGCCTCCGGTCACTTGTGGAAGAACACCCAGGGATCTGTGTAAATTAGGGCTGGATTCAAAGTCTGCTGCTGCTGCTTTCTGTGCTCAAGTAGCTTCTCTATAAGTGCATGCTGTCTGCCTTTCTCAGCATCCTTCCGACAAATCTGTATAGGCTAAACAACTCTTAGTTGCTGATGACCTTTTTTTGGAACTGTGATGATTACGTGGGCTGTTTTATTCCCAAGCAGATTTATAGCGTCTTGCTTTCTGTTCTATGTTTAAGTCTGCAGTTACTCATATTTCTTGTTTAGTAACACGTTTGAAAAAAAAAAAAAAAAAAAAAAAAACTTAACAGAAAATAGCCATCCTATGTCCCGTTTAAAGTTTAGAAACATTCTGCATCCTATCTTCTATTCTGAAGTAAGGCATATGTTCATTTGAGGAAATTTTTCTCATTTGAGAGAAAACAGGAAAAATGAGAGGAGAAGGGAGGGGAGAGGAATGTGTCAGAGAAGAGGAAAGGAGGCACAGTGCAGGAAAAGGCAGAGAAACAAGGGTATGGAGAGGGTTGGAGTGAACAAACAATCACCATAAGGCTGAGAAACTTGTCAGAAGTATAGAGAGTGCTGGATGTCTGAAAAAAAAAAAACAACCCTAAACCTGTTTGTTTTGACTGTTTCAGCAGCTGTTGCTGCCAGCTGGTTTTGTACTCTGCAGATCTTGCCCTCCCCACCCTTCCCAAAGTGCACTTTGGTGAATCACAACTGGTAATTCCTCCTGCCATAGATGCAGAGTTTGAGCTGAGGAAAGCTAATATCCTCTGGTGTTTCCAGTTTTTGGCTGGAATTCCTGTGAGTGACAGATAACCCACAGGCTCATGATTTTTCTAGCATAACAAAGTCCAGCACAGAGCATGCAGCTTGCGCCAGCAGTATTACACGGGAATGCAATAAAACATCTTCCTGAAAGATGGAAACAAAACCAGCAGGAGGGCTGTGGCTGGCCGAAATTACATCTGCGTACCAGGCAGCATTTCTTTTTCATGTTCGCAAATAACAAAGTGAGGCCAGCAAAAGCTAGATGTTATCGATCCAACCTAAAGCATTAGTGACATAAGCCCAACAAACTTTATTTCCCATTTTCAGTAACATAATTTTGAAGTTAATTTTGCTGCTTTGTAGCACATTCAGTAGAGCATTGCTGGCAATCTGCCATTTAAGGTTTTAAGTGCTTTACTAAAACAAGAAACTGCCCTTTACAACATCTATCGCATGTGCATGGAGCTGAAGTCATGATCTAGAAAATATCACCAGCATGATAATACTAGGCTATTACCCACATTTTTTCTATATCATTGTTTTGTTATTTTGTAATACAAAAATGCTAACAATTTATCTCACACTTTACTTTTTACCTGGTTCATGTATTTTGCATTCCTCTAAGCTTCGGCAGTGAATCTAAGGCAACAGGTTTGGTTTGGTTGTTTTTTTTCTTTACAGAGTCCACTGTATTAAATTCATTGCAAAAAATGGGCCCAGAGAATTAGATGTTCATTTGTCAAGGTCACTGTCTACTGAGAATACATGGCCCATGCCAGTTTAAAAAAAAAAAAAAAGCTGTTAATTGCTGTGGAGTATCTGGGAATAGAGTGAAAAAGCATTCATGTGATGCTATCACTACAAAGCATTAAAGATATATAAAACCCCAGAAGTTCCTTTATTTAACTCTTCAATAATTATTTCATTTGCTAAAATAACCACCATAGCTCTGAAAATTAGTGCTATTTCTTTCAAAATCAATTCTGTTGACTTCAAAAAGATGTTTTAATATAATTTTATTTGATGATACGTGTAAGCAAGGCCTTCAACATAAAATTTAAGACTTGAATTTAAAGTTATAACATGCATTTTCAGGACTAAGCCAAAGTTACTTATTGAAACAAGGTTCCATTTAGCATGAAATATTAAAGTAAAACTTTAAGGTACAATGAAAGGTAAAGCTTAAGGCTTGGCTATTATGAATTCACTTGGAGGCCTTGGCTGAGGCTTGGACTGGTGTGATGGCCTCTTAGATCAAGTTTTCCTCTGAAAGGAAATTTTTTCTTGCTGTCGTGTCTCTGTAGCACTGCAAACTGTTTAAAACAGCAATAGCAGCCTACAGATGCATGCTCCCAGCCCTGTGCTTATAATCAGTGTGCATTTCCAGCTGGATGCAAGTCAATAAGCCTCTGATTGTAAATTGGACTGTGGTACTGAGTAAGATTTCCAGCTACAAGTCAGAAGAATTATTTTCTGTAAGCACAAGGTATACGTAGGTGATAAATTTTATGTTGGGATTGCATGTTATGGAGCACTTATTCACTGGGCTGCCCAGGGAAGTGCTTCAGGACTGCTGGCATGTGTGCTCACTGCCTTCCTAGTACTTTTAGCAAACTGTAATTCTCCTCCGTGGAGCTCTAAGTCTGTAAGATCGTGGGATCTGTCATGTCATGTGAACTAAGCATTAATGTGGAAAAACAAATCAGTAATACACAGCACACTTGTGTCAGCAAGTGAACGTCCAGCTCGTAGGCTATCTTGAGCATTGGTTTTACCACAAGTTAATGTAAAAGCTGAATGCATCCTCTTCCTGGCAGTTTTGTCCTCTCACAGTTGACAGGATGTAGTAAAAATAACCTCTCAGCCTATAGATAGCTAAACAATGAAATTACCAATACAACTTTGGTTAGTGGAGAGGGGTGGGTGTTGCCCCTGAGCTATTAGTGCTGTGCAGCAGCAGGAGGCAAAACTAGTTTCAGTAGATTGAGCTTAGTAAAAATCTCTCCTGAGGTTAGAATATGATTTCTTTCTCTTTTTCTTTTTTTTTTTTTTTTTTTTTTTTTTTTTCAGATAGGGTAGAAATACACTTTTCCTTTGAGGAGCAGAGCAGTTTGTTTTAAATTTTCATGGTAATCTGTACAAAGCTCAGAAATTTATGTGGCAAACCTGAAAGATAACTGAGCTCCAGCATGCAGAAATTGATGGAATTTCATGTTATGCTTGGGACAAATATGAGTGTTTCCAGTTACAGTACCTGATTACAAGAAAGTAAGTCTTAATGGGTACAAATAAGGTTTATCTTAGAAATAGGTGAGCTGGCCCTGGTTCATCTTCTAAAACAGAGCGAGGTATAGATGAGTATCTGTACTTACCTCAAGGCAGAGAGTGAAATTCTGTCTTCTTCCTTGTACCAGTCTCTGCTGAAGCAATTTATGCTCATTCCAGTTGCGTTTTTACTCCTTGTATTGAGCATGGTTAGGGCTCGCAACCTCTATGCGAATGTCACTAACAAGGGCAACAGCTGGAGTCTTTGGCTTTTTCCCACTGCTGCATATCTGTGAGTATGTTGTGACAGGCCATGGTTAAGGAGTGCACAAGGAGAGAAGTCTTCTCTGTGGGAGCTGAAGCTCAGTTCTCCCTGGATCCCCTGAAAGAATTCAAGGAGTTCCAGCAGGGGAGTAAAGGTATGGATCTGCAGCCATTGGACAAATGCAGTTCATATTGGGCAGTTCATGAGAAAGGCAAACCAGCTTCTTCTTCCCACATCATATTATAAATTTTGATATAACCTATGTTGGAATGTATAATCTGAACTATTTATGATCTTTGGTGGGTGGGAGATAGGAAGTATGTTTCACTATGAGAAGCAATATGTGACCTTGTAGTACTATTTCTGTGCTTCTTATTAATGGTATAGCCTATTGCACGCTAGGAAAAGAATACAGATGTTACACTGCTGTGTTTGTCATACAAATTATAATCACTGGGCAAGTCCAGGCTTGCTAAAATGCTTATGAATAATACAGCACTCTGTGTTTTACTTGTGACTGGCTCTTCGCAAAAATGCTTACTATTTCAGGATAGCAAATGGACTTCCTCTTAAGTAATGCATGCTGGCCCTCAGAAGGGAAAAGGCTTTTGGTCTGCACATCCTGTAGCTCTTCTCACCACCACCCACTACTTCGTCTAGGGTTTGGGTTTTTTGTTGACCTCAGGCCTTCTCTGCTTTGTCTCATTTCTGTTACTTTCTGTGTTGTCCCCTGTGCATTCACCACTGTTGACTTCTCTATTTCTAATAGGTAAAAAACTTACGTGGTATGCAAGCTTCTTATCATCCATACCCATGGCTGCCAGTAAGGTCAGGTAAGGCAGGATGGAAGATATTTGAGAAGTTGTCATAGGAACACAAACAGATGCAAGACGTCAGCCTCCCTCCCGCTGGTTCTACTCCCATACTCTTTATGTCATGAGGCTGAAGAGATATAGTGCACTGTGTGTCTCACTCTGCCCCAGATCCTCTCTCTAGCAATGACTATACACTGCTTGATGTCCTGTCATGCAACTGAGGGGCTACAGATGACAGGAAATTTCAGGAACCCTTCTTTACCAATGTATCCCAGGTTCTAGAAGGCATAAAGATTGACCTCAAACCTCCTGAGATTTCTTTTCAGGGAAGACAGTAGAAGGCTAGAGATGAGAAGTTTATTTTGACAATAAAACAGTAATCTGAACTTAAATGAGATTGAAATTTGAAAGCAGCTCAAAGAAGGGAAATTTACAGAGGAGATTTACATTTCAATGTCAGTCCCTGTGTTCTTTCTCTCCTTCTTCCCTACTTGTCCAAGGGGTTTCCTGCAACATATGTTAAAAATGTGCTTCTAAGCATTTGGTTGGTGAATTATGGCTTCATGATGACGTGGATTTGGAGCCTTCCACTCTTCTGCTGTCCTTAGGTGGAGAGGCATTTCTGGAGAATGAGTACAAATTGTGATCAAAAAACTGCCTAAGAGCACTTTGTAACATGCCTTAGAGTTGGGATTATTTCACTTGCCTTCATCCCCTCTGGCAATGCCTTTTACAGCTCAGGCTTTCCATCCAAGAATACTTTGCATTCAATTCTCAAGTGCTCTGTTGTGGTCTTTGCATCAACATGCAATGATGGAGTTCTCCTATGTGATCATGAAGAAGGAATGCAAGTCATGGGTTGCTTCATGCCTTCCACCCTAAGGAAAAGTAATCAATTCCTGGATCAAGTGGCAAAAAATTTCAATGAAAACAATGACATTAATTCCTATTGACAGGTTCCTTTGGTAGATAAAATGATTTTCCACTGAGCTTAAAGTTGCATGCATGACTGCAAGTATTAAAAATCAGATGAACTAACTTTTAAAATGTTTTGGGAACATCTGAGTTCTGAAATGATCAGGAACTATCTGAAAGCCTCTGCATTTTTCCTTGTCTTACTAAAACCAGATCTTTCCTCAGTAATAATTGTCATGAATCATTGAATATAGTAGTTTGCTTGGCAGATACGCATTTCTCATCTTTTTGTCAATAACAAGGACCATTGTTTTCTGCCATGTGTTTTTTTCTTTTTTACTTGTCCTTTGTTGAAGAGCTGAAAGCAAGAAGAAACATTTCTCATTGAATTTTCTGAGTGACATATCACACCTGACTGACTCCAAGCATGTTGGTTCCTATCACATATGGATAGTATAGCACAGTCTAAAACTGCCATGACAAATGACATATTTTAATACACCATTTGGGAAAATGTGAAAAAGGCAGCAGTCTGTGGAGCAGACTATCAAAGAACTTTGGTTTTCAAAGAAAGAATAACCTTGTAGGCAATCTTGCCTATTGTTCTTGGAAGGAGTAGGGGGCGAATGTAGCTATAAAAATATGTTGGAAGGTGCAAAAGTTGCTTACTCTTGCAGTTTCCTTTCCATTCTTCATCCCTTTATTGGCATATTCTTGCACTCCTGTCTTTGCAGTGCATTTTTACAGCTGAAGTTGCCATCTGTCTATTTAATAAAACCCCCAACAAACCAAGACCAAAAATGGTGACCTCAGACATTTACCGTATGTGAAGGTACTGAACACACAGAACCAGCTTCTTAAGTGAATCCAGGACACAGAAAACCTGGTACAAATGTGCAAGCTGACTCGCATGTGTCCAGCCTAGCAGGATGAACCTTGTGTGCTAACTGAAAAACCAGCATGGCCAAGTGCACAGAGAGGGGGCAGCCTGTGTCTGGCCTGTTAAAGCTGACACAAGTCAGTGGATTACTTGCACAGGTATTCATGCAGTTTAGAAAGCAAGCTTTTTGGGTTAGAGTGTTTTTCTCTGCCTTGGAAAATGGCATGCAAAGGGTACTGAAGAGCTTTGCCAGCTACAGCAGTGAGGTATAACTGCCACTTGAGCTGTCCCACATTTCTAGAAGCAATGGATGAATGTCAGTTCATTTTGAATTGACCTGAGTGTCCAGGAGAGGGTGAGGATGATATTCAACTGCTGCAAGTTGCCTTAGTTCACAACAGCTGTTCTCAGAGGTTTATGCAAACCTTATGAACAGAAACTGCTTCTTTCAATTCTTGCAGGAATTTAGTGTGGGGAGGAAAATGAAGGATTCACAGCTTTGGAAACCTGTAAGTCTTTTTGTTTGTGAACAGCAGAATCAAGCATTCCTTTGCTACTTTAACAATGCACTTCAAATCTAGTAGAAACAAGACAATAGTTCAGTATTTATACCCAGTTTATACCTGACGACATATGGAATGTGGTACTAGTGTCTGACACACACATTTACAGGGAATTCACTGCAAAGCGTAAAGCACAGTTTGCTTCTGATAACTGCAACCTGGCAGCGTTTCAGTGAATAGCAAAATCAATATTTCACCAGTCAGTTCTGTAGCCTTGACCTCTTCAGGTTGCAGTCCTGGAACACCTGAATGCCACCACTTCCACGTTTGGAAGGGTGAGGTTTGGTTTGAGCTTTGCAAATAGTCTGCAGCAGAAAAAAAATCTCTCTTCCAAGCATTAAAACTGTTTCAGAGGAGTTTTCTCAGTTTCTCATTTTCTTGTTTCCGTTCTCGAGTGTTGTTACTATTGCCCCCCTCACCACGGTCTGGTAAAAAAATAGCTGCTTATGGTAAGCTGTGTGCAAACTACAAACAGAACACTTCACACCTTGAGGCAGCTGCCCATAAACAGCTGGGGAATTTCTTTTTTCTTTTCTTCTTTTTTTCTTTTAACTTTCCTGAGAGCCTGAAGGTATTGCAGTTTTATTTCAGAGGGTCCAGGATAGATAGCAGCTCATTAACAGTCCTCTTTTGAAGGCATGTCATATGCTGGTGGTGACCTCTGTCCTAACACTTTTGTTCTTTGTGCCTGCTGTCTGGGCTTGCAAATGAAATAAGGCCTTTGAGGGTTGGTACTGCATTGCTAGCAGTGCATCAAAGGTGGCAGTGATTGCTCACAATCACAAAGCAACAGTAGCCATAGTACAAAATTTGGACCTTTGTTAGTGGCTCTTTCATGAAATGGTCAAGAGAGATTCCAGATGATGATTAAGTTTCTCTTCAGCATCAGGAACCAAATAAAAAAAAAAAAAAAAAATGAAGTGGAAATACAGATCTTTCATGTGGGTAAGAGCAGTAAGGCAACAGAAGACAACTGTGAACTGTTGGACAAGCATATTGTCATGGGTTCAGCAGTAGCAGTCATTTTTTCCCCTTCTCCGTAGCTGGTGCAGCACTGTGTTTTTGACTTTTGGCCTGGGAACAGTGCTGATAACACCAATGTTTTTAGTTATGGCT
>JAOEHX010028227.1:0-11788 GCA_025448015.1 Bolborhynchus lineola | reverse complement strand
TGTCCTTTTTATGTTGAGGACATCAGAACTGCACACAATTCTCCAAGCGAGGTCTCACAAGAGCAGAGCAGACAAACAGAGTCTTCTTGTTTTGACCTCAAGGGAATTAATATTAGGAAGTGGAACATTTCCTCTTGTATCACATATGAAGGTATTTTTTGCCTTTATATACTGTGGGGCTGGCAATTCTTGTTTTGTAGATGCCCATCCTTCAACTACATCCTTAGATGACTGCATTGTACAAAGAGAACAAAATTTTTCACTAGTAGGTACCTTTCTATCTTTAAACCAGTTCCCTTTGATTATAAAATTGAAGTGGACCTGGAAATAGGAAATATACATTTCTTGGGTTTTGACTTTTGATGGATCGTTATCTGATTTCACTGAGATGCCAGAGGGAGGCACCTCTCAGTTTGCTTTCTGCAGTTAATAACATTTATGTGATTGTGGAGGTATCTTTTTTAGCACAAGACCAAGCTGTTGCGCCTGCCTCCCTATACCAAAGTTGATGTAAAGGGCTACCACGGGAACTATTTGCAGTTGTTGCAACAGGTTATGTATCCTAAACAACACAGGAAACAAAGTTCTAAGCACTATTTATTAATGCTGAGCATAGTAACAACTTGTAACACACATGCACACATGTTCACACTATCTGTCCTCTGCACCCCACTGAAAGGATAACATTAACAAACAGAAGATCAAGGTCACCAGAGAGTTTTAGTTGCTTATGTTGTCTTAAATAAACATGTATATACAGGTCTTCAGTTATGTGATCATGTAGCATTTTTCTGGATGACCTGGTCTCATGTGGTCCAGAAATGCAATGATACATTATGTTGTTTGCTGTTATGCTGTGTGTGGCTTTTTGGGTTTGGTTTTGTTATTCCTGAGCGTTATCTAGCCAAATTTTCCTGTTGATTTCCATATGGGATTTTCTGCCTAAGTGCTTCAAAAATATTAATGAACTGCAGCTGTATTCCAGTGCAGGGTGGAGGGTGAGAACAGAATAAGATGATTTAAGGTTTCTTGTGCATTCAACCATGCATGCCTGATTTTTGTAGTCTTATTATAATGATGTTTTTAGGGAGAAGTTTTGCATTTCGTTTACTAGATGTTCAAGAAAGAAATTGATAAACCCCCAAATTTCATTCCTTGGCATAGTATTAAAACCCACAGGATTCATTGGTAGGATTGGAAACTTCAGTTACATTTCACAGACTCCTGTCATTAAAATAAGGGATAACTGCAATAGGGGAGAAGCTTCTCTCAAGGATGTTTGGCACACATTTTGCAAGCCCCAGGAGGCTTTATGCTGCAAATGGGGCTTGCAGAGTTCCCACTGGTGGAGACCGCAGTATGTGAAAAGGAAGGAGCAATACTCTAGTTAACCAACTGCTGAGGGGTGTGTAGACAATCAGCGTGGCTGATAGTACCAAGCACTGATGATTCCCCATTCAGACAACATCATTACTATGAGTGGGTTGGCTGGATTGCCAAAAATGTCAGCCTTTCTGAACTGATGTTTATTTTTCTATTTTTCTCTATCTATTATGACTCCAGTGATACAAGGATCTTGTTCCAGTCTTTCCTAGTGCTGCTCCCAGACTTCCAGCCCAGATAGGCTGTCTCCCCTTTCTGTTTTCAGTCTTGTACTTTCTCCCTTTCTTACTCAATTTCAGTATATCCTCTTAAATCCTCTTCCCAACACCCCACCCCACCCCCCATAACTTGCTTTCACACACTTCTAGTTCGTACTAACCCTATTCAATCATTTTTATTCTCCCAGTTCAGCATATTCCCTCTTGCTTATTATGTGATCTCAGTTTTCTCACCAACCCCTGGACTCACAATGTTGTTATACCCTTCTCAATTCCACACCTCTATGGTGCACACAGAGTACCAAACTCCCTTACCTGTCAATCTACACTCTCCATCTACCATTTTCAGGTCCTTTCTTTGTGCTTTAATTTCCTAGACTGTTCCTTTCCAATCTGTTTTTTGAATCAAACAAGTATCTCTTCCTTCCAGCTTGGCTACTGATAGAGAAAAAGCTTTTCAATGGGTTATACAGCCTGCATCACACAGAATAGGAAAAGAAGGACATGTCCTTAGAAGACTATCTAACTCACACCTCAAGGGCAGCGGAAATTCAGAATATGCCTGCTCTATGCTGTGTGCATGATGAAAATCTTCTTGGGTTGACTCTAGAACTGAAAGCAGTAGGACAGCATTAGCAAGGTTCTGATATGGAGGTTACCCTGAATTGTTTTTATATAACTATTTCCAACACTTGTTTTCTCGCCAACTAACTCAGAGCTTGCTTAGGTTTCCCTAATGCATCATTGAATCACCATGTTCAGATTTGCCCTCAACATTCAGAGGAGGTTAAGCTATATATTGCAATAGCCCAGGGAATGGAGAGACACCCAATGAAGGTTCTTGGCTCTTCAAAGGATTACATAGCATTCAAATTACTTGTTTTAAGTTGAAGTTAACTTTCAAGCATCTGTTTTATCATGTCTCAGTATATACTTACGCACTAATGCCACAAAGAAAGAAACGGTGCCCAAAGACTTAGAGTCAGTATGAATTATTAGACATCTCATGAAGGTCTCTCTTGCTCAATATGTAGCCAAATAAAAGTGATATTTAAATAGGCTTCCAAGAACTGAGCGTCTCTTATGGAGCACATCCAAATCTCCCAAGTCTGCAGAAATCTCAGGAGAAAGTGAAATTCTTCACAATCGTGTGAATCCCAGCTCAAGTAATACAAGATGAATTAGGGTGGATTCTTTTCTAATCTCAGATGGAGTTTGAGAGCTTCTCAACCAGGACTGCAGTCATTGGACAAGGGGTGATGGGTTCAAACTGAAACACGGGAAGTTCAAGTTAGATATAAGGAAAAAGTTCTTTACTGTGAGGGTGCTGAGGTACTGAACAGGTTGCCCAGAGAAGTCGTAAATGCCCCATCCCTGGCAGGATTCAAGGCCAGGTTGTGCAGAGCCTTGGGTGACACGGTCTAGCAGAAGTTGCCCCTGCCCATGGCAGGGCGTTGTCACTGGATGATCTTAAGGTCCTTTTGAACCCAAACCATTCTGTGTTTCTATGATTCTATGAAAATGAAATGAAAACCTTTCTACTAGAAGCAAGGGGTGGCTGTATGTCTGAAACCCCCTCCTTGAGGATATTCTTTATGCAAATACATATTATGTCTGTCTACTGGGAACCATCTATGTATCACTTGCAAATTCTGATTTGACTCCATGAACTCTGTATTTTTCTAACTTTGTGCTATCTTTTGGTGTTTTTGTCAGATGAAGTCACACCAAGTCTGTAGCTGAAGGAGGAAATGAATACAGATCTTCTGAAGGCCAGGTCAAACCTCTCCATTAGACAGCCTCTCCACACTCTGCCAGTAAAAGCGGATTTCTTTTGCTTGATGCAGTGTCAAAATACAGGTCACTTCAATGAAGCAAACCCAAAACTTTATGGTTTTAGCTTCAAAATTTCTCAGCTCTCAGAAATGCAATGGACACTAAAACTATTTTGTTTACAAACCTGTAACGTGGGGGGAAAAAACAGCTTGGTGGATTTTTACAGAGAAAGAACTATGTAACAGCAACACCTTTTTACTTGATGTAGTCAAATGATCAGCTGGCCTTAAATCTCAGTCTAGGATATATATAAAAAAAGCAAACCACAGCCAAAAAAACCCACTTCAAACCAGAAAAACAAACACCAAAACTGCAGAGAAACAATTCTTTTCCTAGGAAAGTCTTCCTGCCAGACAGATCTTTCTGTGTACACAACTCCTGGGTTTAGGGGTAAGAAACTGTAGGACAAAAAGAAAACAAGCACTATCTGTGTGGGTTTTTCCTCTGGAAAATGTTTGTTTTTTTTTTCTCTGAGTACTTTGTGCACTCACTTAGTATAATGTTTCCCAAAATCTTTCAACTAATCTTTTCTTCTTCCTTTTCCTTCCTTCCTTCCTAGAACATTTCCAATTGGTGAGTAATGGGTAAAGAGCAAATTAGACACAAGCTTGCAGTGGTAGCACAAAATACCTGGATAATTTAAGGAAAGTTTACCTTCACATTCTAAAGAAGCAGCATTGTGATGAAGAAAATTGCCTCACATAAATTCCTATTTCTTCTCTACAGCCAATGCAGGCACAGAAGCAGAGGTATTTTAAATGGGGTTGCTTTCATGCTGCTATAATACATATTTTATTGTCATTTCTACTGTAGAAAATGCTGAAAATGGAGCAAAGGACGGAACTGGCAGTGCAGAAGCACTCTGTTTTTCTGCCCTGTTAAGGAGAGGTCTGCGGTGACCAGCATAAGACTGAGAGTAAGGAACTGCAGGCTGGCTTTTGTGCTAATTTCCTTGAGGATTTAGGCAGGAAACAGGTTTCAATTTTTGCCTTAATTACTCTTACTTGTAAAATGTGCATGAAAACTTTTTTCTGCTTTAGAGGCCAGATATGAGGGTTAAGACAGAAGACCAAAGATTGAAAAGCTGAGACTGAAGATACAGAAACAAGAAATATCGCTTTCCTGCCTCAAGCATCCTCTTCCACTCTCTATGTATTTGCAAATCAGCTTTGATCATTTCAAAGCACATATCGTAACACAGGCTGCACTTCTCACAATGCAGTCTTAAGAGATGCTGAGATTTGAAGGCACAGTTCATGGCTGGGCTCCTAGTGACCAAGAGGAGCAACTCTCAGACCTCATGATCCCACCAGGATCTTTTCCAGTGAACTCAACCACATGCCCTATTTCCAGCATGTGTGAAGTACACAGCTATGGTGAGCACCATTTCTGGTAATCTTCTGTTAGTGACTCTGCTAAACCACTATGGCTCTTTGTAAAATGTTTTCTGTGTTCAGCTGTTATAGTAACTAAGTAAATCAAATCTCTCTTCTTGGATGCTTTCCCTCTCTCTATCCCAAACTACTCTTTCAACTCGGTCTCCCTTAAGGATCCTATTTCAGTATTAATATTTTATGCATTTAACTATGATAAATAAAGAACATAAATATGGAATATGAATGCATTCCTGGAGGATAAAATAGCACTATGAAACCCCAATTTTGTTTTCATTTTGACAAATTATTTCTTACGAGAATAAAAGCTGTACCTAAGGAAATGCTTGCCAGTCAAAAAGCCTAAATGAAAAACAGAGCAGGAAAACATGCAAAGCTTTTAAGTTCTAACTAACTTCACCCAAAAGATACCTTGGGGAAGTTAAAGTAAGACTGGTATGTACCCATTAAAAGATGCACATGTGACCTTTAATTTCTTTCTTTGCAGAGGACTTGGAGATGATAGGAAGATGTTAAGAAAATGAGATTACATCAGTCACACAGGGACTGAGGAAGAATTCAGTCACTGGAAACACTTGTTTTTTTGGTGCAAGATGTTTCAAGTGCTCTCAATCTAGTAAACGTGATGCATTAAAAAAGCCTCAAAATAGTAAATGTGATGATATATTTGAAGATTTTATTCTGGATGCAAGAAGAAAATAAAACCTGCAGAAAATACCAAGAACACTTTACATACTGCTTAGCACGTAGGGAACAGAGAAAGGTCTCTATAGCTTGTCTCTTCCTTCCCTGTGACGTAACAAAAGCTCTTGGTTGTCTGGTGGAAGATTTCCACTTCTTTGGAGGCATGATAAAGCCTGGACTTTTAGTTCAGATCTAATGCTAGTGTGAGATGCTAATGCCATCTGATACTTCACTCTGCCTATTTCATGCCTTCCCTCCATCACTTCAGAGATGACGAAGTCTGTTATTTGTACCCCTCGAGAAGGTGAGCAGCCAGTAGTAACAGCCAAGCTCAAATTCCAGAGTATGGCATCATTTCTATCGTGCCATAGACTTATTTTAACAAGATCAGAATAAATTCATGAGTTATTATGAATTTTGAATAACAAAGTACCACCTAGGACTTTGTAACTAATATTAAAGCCGAATTGAGACCTTGCGTTTTACATTATAAATTGGTACAAATGATGCCACTTATAGCACTATGGCAGGCATCAGCAGGAGGCTTACAAATGCCACTTGTAATTAATAAAAACTCCAGTCTCAAATACATTTCACAGTTTATTCCTGGGGAGAAGTACTTTGCACTTTTTGAACTTTCAGGCTGATGGGCTGAGTACACAATTCGTGCAGTTTCTTTTCAAGTGGATAATCCAGTACATGGTTGAGCAAATGACAAACCAGATGCAGAATGAAAGGTACCCCTTGGGGCTTGGAGAACTGGAGAAACAATGGAATCTGCAGGACATTTCTAGTGAATCAGACCCTTGTTCTCCTCCACAAAGGAGTAGGGGAAAAAAAACCATGGTGACACATAAAATATGTGGCAACAAATTGATGGCAACTTCTACAAAAAGGGAACATGAACTACGTGGCATGTGGATGAAAGAGAATGCATCTGCAAAACATGTGAGGAAAATTGTGAATATAATTCTAGCAATTATGATTATAGCGTTGTATACGCTACTGCACTTAATTACAATTCTCTGTTCTTTTCATGCTATGGAAATGGACTAAATGGCCTACAAAATATATCTCAAAAGACAAGCAATCTGTGGCATGAATAGGAACGTCCTTTATCTTAATACAATGAGGCCTACATTTCACAAACATGGCAGCATCTCTGTGATAATTCTTCAGAGCCGGATTTTGATTGCAAAATGAACATTGTGGAAAAAATTAGCAGCCTTTATTATTTCATCTGCGAACATGAATAGGATTATTAGGAGTATTAAGAAGAGGTTTGTTGTGTTTTATAAGAGCAGCTTACTTTAGAGTTACATTAAAATAGAAATTCTTCCTTGTACTAAAAAAAAAAATGTCATTTTATTGAAAGAAGGTTGATTTTAAACCAAACAATCTTCATTTGCAAGCTTAGTGCTTTCCTCATTTTTCTTCATTGAAATGAGGTGTGCAAGTATTGTAATACACACACACTCAGTTAAAACAACAGTCCTAATCATTAATCTTGAACTATGAACCAGCACATTTCATCTGCGCAAATATTTTGCAAAGAGTGAATTCTGTTTAGGAACATTGGTTTTGAAGGGACCCCTCAGGGAACTGAACGAGTTTTCAGGGGTGTTTTTTCTGTATGCATTTAAAAATGCACAGTCATGTTTTAAGTGTCCATTTCAGGCAGTGCAAATGCTCCGCTGAATTAAATGAGCCAGTGCAGATTGACGGGACCTGAAGAAGTAAGCCATTATACCTACTGATAGGGGTATACAGAAGCATGGTGTTGTATGGCATAAGGCTAAGAGTGCAATGAGTTGGACAACTTGCCTCCAAATAATTTAGATATTTTGGATGTGTGCCTAGAGTCAAAGACTTTGCTGGATGAGAAAGCTGCTAGAGGCTGTGAGGGCTGTGCCATGTATTTCCAGGGTCAGGAAAAGTATTGGTGGGCCTGAATGACTCTTATTTGGGTGGGAGTAGACTGAATAGGGAAAAGGGTGAGAGCTGGTGGAGAAATACACTGAATCTGCACCCTGAAATTTCAGCAATAGCAGAAGAAACTGCAGTATTGATACAGCTCTGGGCAAATAGAAAAGCTGTGAAAGCATGTGGGTGTTTGGTGCGTAGGGGAAACTAGAAGATCCAAGACTATGAGGTGGGAAGGAAGAAGCACCAGGAAGTGTCAAAGATTGGAAGGTTTGGTTTAATCTAAAGAGGAAATCCAGAAAGGAAGAGAGTGACTATGGAGAAGGGAGAGGGAGTTATGAGCAGGGTGTAGAGAACACACATCTTGGAGAAGACGGATGCAATTGCAGGAGCATAGCAGCCTACTGGCGATACTGACCATATTGGCCATTCTTAAAATCAGTTGCCCAGGAATGCTCAAGAAAGTGAAGAAACTGAGCCAGAGATAAGCACATAAATGTTCCTATTATGTCATTGAATCACAATTTTACATTTTTTTTTAATACTCAGAAAGGCTTATGAAGACTGGAGGAAGAGTTATTTTCTATCAAGTGAACTTTCCTTCAGGTTTCATTCTGAAGCCACACACTTGCCTCCCACTAAAAGCAGCTTTAACTAATGGGACTTCACTGAACTCTCTAGAATTGAGGGCCATGAACAACTGGTATCATGCTTTTTGCAGTACAAGATGTAAGGGTGCCAAAAGCAGCAAGGAACAAACGGTTTCCTAACACTGCTGGAGCATCCTGGGTTTGTGAATACCCAGGTCTAGTGAATACCAATCACATTCGGACAGCTTGTCCAGTGCCCACCCAACAAACACTCTATGTGGGCCGTGTCTGAGTTGGTAAAAACTGGGCTAAATTTATTTCTTAAACACTTTACATTTCATTATAAACCAAATCCTGGATTGTTTGCAGAGCTCAGCTGGACTCTGATTTACAGCATCTAGTGGATATGACTTGATTTATACCATCTACTATAACTCATTGGTAAAACTGGTACTCCTGTGTATGACATACAGTAGAAGAACCCTTCTTCTCGTGGTTGAATTCAGGCTAATTTAGACCATCACAAATCTCCAATATTTACACCAAAGAATTAATTAATACGGAGACATCCTACATACCACTTGGTTGCTTATTTATCAGCACTTTCTTCCTTAGTTTTCTTCTCCAGACACCTCACACGTGAACAAACTGGTCCATGTTGCTATAACTTATACAAAACCTATTACCCTTGCTTGAGGTCATCTAGCTGACCATTTCACCCCCTATTGCCTTCCACAATGCCTTTGTCTAGACTTAGAAACTCTACCTATGCTAACTGACATTGATTTACCCAGTCTGGACAAGCTGTACAGGCCTCAATCTCAAATTTAATCTCTTCCTGTCTGTATTTTCTTGGACACATCTTAACCCTCCCCCTGTAATCAAGATATCCATTTTTCACTACTGAAAAGCAGAACTCCAGAATCTACTACACCTCTTCCAATGTTTGATTATGCTTATATTTCACCAACAGTCTGGGAAGGACTGCATCGCTCTCCAAAGATTTCTTCTTTCTATGCATTTTGACAGTATTCTTTACAAAAAGAGAACATTTATCCTCTGCAACACTTAGTCCTTGATAATAGCAAAAGAAAGTGCTTTTTTGTCTTTTTTGCCATGGACAGCCACATCTAGGAAGAAGCTGACTCCTAAAAAGCTACTTTGAGCATCTATAATAAGATTTCAATAATTTAATTAAAGCCCATTTAAAAACCCTAATGTTTATTATTATCTTGTGTATTCCCATTTTATAGGCTTTTATTTTTTACGGCAAGGATCCAATTGTTAGAGATCTGTGGAACTTGATACTTATGCAAGCAAAGAAATGCATTTGCAAGCTTTGTTTAAGGAGAGAATTGTCAGAAATGTCAGAGCATAACATTTCATGAAAGAGAAAGAATAACTTTGTTTTTAATGATATAGTGCTTCTCTTCCTTGTTTAATATATTAAAGACTACATTACCCATTTTTGAGGGCAAAAGGGGAAAGAGGACTGCACTTAGAAATTGTGGGTCGGTGTAATGTCATTGATGCCAAGAGATTAAGAAGTAAAATCAATACGTCAGTGTTCACCCAGTGCATTGTCTTCTGCAGTTTTATTTGTGGGCACCAGAACTAGATTTTGGTCTCAGTGAGCTCCTGGTCCTGAAAACACTAAATTTAACTGGTTTTGAATGAGTAACAGTGTATAAGATGGAACTTATGAACACAAACATTTTTCTAAAGACTTTCTGGGACTACTCTGTAAACTTAATTTGGCAATATCCTTATATCTGAATTCATGAGTTAATTACGTAGAACTCTTACAAACACAGTAATGTCAACTAAAAAGGAATCAACTGCGTCAATACAAAGGGTAAATTCCATTAGTTCTGATTTCTGAAGAGCTCCTGATATCTCAATATCAACCTTGTACACTCAGAAATCCATGGAATTTAAGAGGCATAAAATGTCAGAATTAAGCATTTCCCACTGTTTTCTGGTTAGGAATTACAAACAAATAACATATACACAGCTTATACAGCTCTAACTCAGGCTTTTCTAGTCTGAAAGTCAAACACAGGCGCATTAAAAATAATGATACTATAGTTACCTGGGGGATTCAACTCAAGGGGAATCAATTTTATTGTAAAGATCATACTTTTAATCCACCTCTACCTGAGTGCCAGATGGTCAAACCAAAGAATCAACACATTAAGCAGATGGACTTGGTATCTGATTCCCAATTACTAGGGTTGCATCAGGTGGAAGGTTATTTCTACTGATCAGAGAAATTTATTGCTCCCCAGATGGTGGCAAAAATTTGCCCACTCTCCTATTTTAGTATTCAAGGTTCCCACTTATCTTTCAAAGTTAGGCAGTAGCATTATAAAGATTTGATCTAAGGCTCAAGGTTTTGGATCAAGCCTTACATGTGGATGATAAATACTTAGGGATAAGTACCAGTGAAGGGATGTAAGCCAGGTGACTAGGCTCTGCCCTAAGATTGAACATAAAAAAACACTGGACATGACATAAGAAACCATGGAAATAACAAATTACCTAGCAAGAACTTGCAGGGGTGAGTGGATTGCATGGATTGTTAAACAGGAGTTTGGTACAAGGCAGCCAAACACCACAAATACATGAACAGGGTTCCTGACGACTTTTTGTGAAGCAGAGTTGTGCATGGCCTACACAGAGCACCCACATAGCAGCACTAAGAGCAGATAGGGATCAGATTATGTGAGCAACAATACTAGAAATATCATATTTGGGTTCAGATTTAGAAAAACTGGGGCCAACATGGAGCAACAAATAGATGCAGATTATTTGCAAAGAGAAAAGGTCAGAGAAAAGTTTGATGGGGGAAGAACCACACATCAGTGCTGTTGAAATCCTTGAAATGTTTTTCTGCTTCTATTTCTGCAGGTGTTGGTAAAGGTGTGGCTTCCTGTTCGTGCTGATCTGAACAACCAGCTGTGTTCGTTCCCAATGTGTGCATTGACATTATGCATTCAGCCCTGCTCATGGCTGAACCCCAAAATGGGAAAATCAGCATCCTCACATCCAGCAGTACAGGAGAGGAGAAATCCTGGGGCCCTACAGACCAGCAGATGTGTCTTTCCTTTAACAAAAGTGTCAAAAGTATTTAAAATAGTCTTAGTAGATAATATAGGACAATAGAGCTGAAAACAATAGAGCTTTATGAAAAACAATAAAGCTCCATTAAACCTTGTTCAGGCTTCTACACACAACCATGCATTAGTTACCAGCTGTACATAACTATTTAGTCAAAGCATCTATTTCAGTGACAATTCCCCATCAAAGCGATAAATGGAAGTATTGTTGTGATGGATTCAACAAGTTGGCTCTGTAGATTTCTACTAAGCCAGAGGTTAAAAGTGGGTATTGTTCTAAATGTAGTTCATGCCTTCCCAAAGCTAGCACAATCAAACTGGATTCCCAAATCCCTTTCCCCATCTGTTGTGCTCATGACATTTGTATTAATTCACAGCCTAGAAACAAAGACTGCTTGTCTTGGTACCCAGATGAAATAAATACCCACCAATATTATATTTTGCATCTATATCTCTGTAAAGATATGTATCTATATTTGTATCTATATATCTCTCTATAAAATTTATGTGTACGTATATAAACCACTATATATTCTAAGTCAAACCAAAATGTGTACTTCTTGTCAAGTAAATAAATATTTCCTTTGAATACAGCATTCAGGCCAAAAGAAAACATTTAACTGAAAATTGTACTGTTCATT
>JAOEHX010028220.1:0-12154 GCA_025448015.1 Bolborhynchus lineola | reverse complement strand
GAAACAGCCCAACCAGTGGCCACCCATGCAGAAGTAATTTGCAGCTGACAAGAGAAGCCCTGAAGAGAGGAGATTGCAAACCCAACCCTCCTCTCCCCAAGTCTCACAACCAGAGGTCATTTTACAACACCTTTTTATTCACTGCAGAATTTCTATTAAGAAGCACAGCTTCCAGCTACCCCCTCCCAGCTAACACTAGTGTTATCCCGTACTAACAGCCATAAGCTAACTGATGTGTCAGAACTGGCAATAGATAAGGCTTCAAGTGATGTCGTAAGCATGTGTGTTCAGCTGCCTGAATTTCTGCCCTCTCCCAATCATCCCTCTGGCTTTTAAAGGCCCAGAGAGAGACCAAAAAGCATGATGGCATGCATGAGTCAGGGTCTATTAAGCTGAACAATAAACTTAACCCAAATGCAGTTAAGGACCTAGAACTCATGCCTTCCTCCCCAAGCTCCCCATACACAAATGTCATCTCCCACCTTGCAGGTAGAGGTTTTGCCTATTAATAATAGGATTTGAGGTTTCTGTAGAACCTGCTGCTAAGGGGTTCTGGTAAATGGTAATGAGACTTTCTGAATCACAAATCCATAGTGCTGAATATTTCATGTAATCAAAAAAATAACACTGGGTTAGAGGAAATACTTTACAAAAGAGCCAATCACCTCCTAATTATCTGCTTAGCTGAATTATTTGTAATCAGTGCTTTCCTCAGAGAGCTCACCTTGGGTTATCCAGGATGTGAAAAAGAACATCATAAGATGGGATTATTTATGGAAAACATAGATAATCAAATCCAATCCAGACATGTTTTGAAATAGATTAACTTCAGGTGTGGCTTTCAGCTGTTAGACAGGATAAAGGAGGAAGCATAGAGTCCTGTCTCAATTACCCTGGAACATGTTTTACGACACAGTGTTGTGTATGTATTTGGTACTTACCTCTAATTATTTTAGGCTGATACTGCATCCAGGATTGATTTGACTGTGAAAATCAACAATAAAAATTACTTTGAATACCAAGTTGTGGAGATTCTTAATCACTTCTGCTAAAAAAGATGAAAAGAAGCCTCAGCTTGGAGCAGTCAGAAATTTTTTAGGCTCAAAGCTAGGTGAATCAAGACTCAGAAACTTCGGTGCTTGCAGGGGACCCTGAGTCTGCTGCTCCTCTCCACACACCAAGATTAGACAACCTGCAAGAGTTCCTGCATTGTGCCAATCTTTTGATAGCACTGATCACTCCTCAGCAAGGCACCACGTCCCAGAGCACGGCACATGACATCAGCTCGCATCGAGCTGTCCTCACGTTCAGTCTGCCCAGTTCAAACATATTCCCAGCCACTATGTGACCTTCAGAAGACATAAGGCAGGGTGCAAGCACAAGCAAAGGAGGTTTTCCCACAATTCAGATGAGCCAGAAGTGATGCAATCGCTCTAGTTTGGCCCTGTACCTGTTAGATGAGTGTTAGATACATCCAATCTCATTGTCTGATCACAGAATCTCTCTGAGTCACACAGCTGCTGGTTAGCAGAACAAGCTTATGTCTGTCTGCCAGATATCATATCATTCAACAGTGTCTGTATTTACAGTTTTCCTCCTCTACTATACAGCTGATTGGAAATCAATTAGCTGAGCCAGTATGTCCTGCTGAGAAGCTGAAACTTTCTGAATCCTCCTTCTTTCAAACTAGAAGCTATTCATTCTGAGCAGGCAAAACCTTCCTTTTAGTGTTAAAAGCTTCCGATGACTCTTCCTCTCAGCAGTTACAGTATAGTTGAGACTCTAAATCCACAGTTGTTTTCATAGACCCACAAGAGCATACTTCAGAATATTATACAAGAATTATTATACTAGGATTGCTGGAGAGGGACTCTGTGTCAGTGACTGTAGTGATAGCACAAGGGACAGCAGGTTCAGACATAAACAGAGGAAGCTCAGAAAGTAGCTCTGCAGAAAAGGGCCCTGCATTTAAATGGGATGTTAAATGTTAATGTTTAAAGGTAACTCTTTGGCTAGTAAAAGCAAGCCAAAGAAAATGGATGACACTAGTAAAGTGAAAAAAAAATCAGGAAGCAAATAATGAGGTCACTTATAATTTTATTGCAGCATAATCAAAGATCAGAAGAAAGTAGCCCCACAATATTAGGTTTTTATATTAAAGGATGAATAAATCCAATTCAATGAATTACATCTCTTTGAAAAGAGATTTCTGCCTGCAAACAGAAGAGGTGTGCTGCAAATTTTCATCTATGCTGGCAAAGCCAGCAGAAAGGAGAGCTTGGAAATAAGTGCTTGTATCTTCCATAGCACTTTGTGGCCACTGCTGTTAGTACTACTTCTGCTTTGGGCATTGATGCTGCTGCTGCTGCTGCGGGATGCTCTTCACAGGACACTTGGCTTGCCCTTTTGGGAGCTGGGATTGCTCCACACACTTTGGAGGACACTTTTCCTGGCATTTTGAAGGTATTTGCTGCTGCTGTTTCTGCTGGTGGGAAGACATCTTTGCTAAACCTGGAAGAAAGCCAAGATGCCATTTCAATTCTTTTAAGCCCTACATGCTTCTTGTTTCTGGATATTAATTTCAGTCAGTTCTTTAGCTTTGAGATCAGATCAACAGTGAAGAGTTTAAATAAGTTAATAACACACAACCACCCCCAACCCCACCCTTGGAAATCCTTGAGGAGGATGCTGCTTAAACCAAATTCCTGTTGGTGACTCCAGTCTGCTGTAGCTGCCCCATATTGCTTTTCTGTGCTCCTATTTCAATTAATCTCTATGGTGATCAACCACCCTACTAAGGCATGACTCTGCTCACTGTTTTCTGAACATTTCAACTGTGACAAGCTAAAAAGCAACCCATGTTTTGATGAAAGCATGCTTAGTTCAAGGAGAACCTCAGAGCAATATTTAAAGCTAGTCAAAAAAGTGCAGAAAGCTAGTGACATTTAAATATTGTAAATGGTTTTGAAAAAGAACAATAATTTGCTAACTGTCCCTTCCAGCAATGCCTTTTCTCTGCTTAGCTTATTGAGTGCCTCACAGCAGAAGCCCTGTCTCTGGCCATGCAATGCCAGGGAGCTGTCCTGCTCAGTGGTAATACAATGTTATACAAGGAAGTGAAACTCAGAGCCCAGGAAATGAAGGAAACTGCAGTGATCAGCCCATGGCTGCTTGATGGATCCAAAAAAAGCTGCTGGCAGATGCCATCCTTTGGTAGCTGATACTCAATACCCAATGGTTGTCCACAAACATTCTTATCAGCTGGGAAAAAAATTATGAGGGTTGACAAGGGTTTCCGGGTCTAAACAGTCAGCAAGCCACTGTCTAGAGGTTCAGAAAGTCTCAAAATAATATAATAGAGTTTTCACCTGTGTGGAGCTGAAATTGCCAGGGAAAGGAACTGGAAGAGTTACTAGACAAACAAAATACAGAGAAATCACCCTGTCTCCTGCGAACACGGGACCATAAACCCCACTTCTATAGCTAGATGTGCATAGGACTCACCTGATGGCTCCTGCTGTTAGAAGAGGAGGAGAAGGCAGAACTCAAGTTAACAAGCCTCCCAAATAGGAGGCTTTTATATGCTTTCAAAAGTCAGCCCCAGGAGCTGATGACAACAGATTAAGTTGATGACCAGAATCTTTCACAACCAGAACTTGCTCCACTGACACCTCCATACACTTGGACTTCAGTCAAGGTCTGTGAGAGATGTTTCCTCTTTCAGGTGCGGGGGATTTGTTGTTTTTAATGCAAGGCACACCCAATCTGGTAATAACTGACTAATTTATTGATAATTAATCTTCTCTCAATCCTGGGCAAAGATCTCACAAAGAAAACAGATTTGGGAGACATTCTGTGTTTGGCAGCCTGGGTTTCTGGGGTTTACTTCCATTCTTCTAATTTTTAATTCCTGGAAAGGGTAGTGAAACATTCAACATTGCCAAGAAATTAGAAAGCTTTCCCCTTATTTTTTTTCTTGTGCATTCACATAGCTTTTCACTGAAGCAAGTAGAACTTCTTTTTTATAAATGCTGTGGCTTGCTGAAGTTGTGTCAGGATTTCTTTTCTCTGGGGATGGATCTGTGTTTCAGAAACTTGTTAATCCCCTTGAAATTTTTCCACGGAAGGAACAGAGAGAATGTTTTGACTGAAATGCTGTCTTTAGTTCTAATGAAAAAGGTAGTTCAAGCTTCTCTTGACTATTCATCAATGCTATGCCCTGTAGGGTCATATTCAACCTGATGAATTATAGCCCAGCCTCTATTATAGATGTGGGATACTTGGAGAGATGAAGGACATGGCTTCCACCAGGTGTAAGAGAGCAGAAGCTGCAAATGGAAACATCATCCCATATCTTAACATCCCTCACCCACACCTGATTCACTGGGGGTCCTAATGACCCCAAGTTAACATGGGCTAAATGTCACTAATTTGTTGTAAATACACAGGAGAATCTCAGCAATGCACAGAACTAACCACAGGTGCATAGGAGAGCCATGTCTCAAGGCTTTGGCAACAAGTTTCCCACAGGCACAGGAAACACGATGAGCATAAACCAACAGGTCTCTTCTGCCACTTCCTGTGGGGTTTTCAGCACCTTGTGCTCCCCTCTGTGATTACTGTGGCTGGTGCAATGCTCACAGCAGAGAAGGAAAGAAGAAAAAAATTTAAATGACTAACACAGCTGATAGAGCTGGATGAAGATGCTTGGAATTCTGTCATAGATGAGTAATATATGGATGGATCTCATTAGTAGCTGCATGTGACTTCCTGACTAAGACATTTTCCATGCCTGAAAGTGGACACTGACACTACACATGTGGCAGCAGCAAGCAGTTTCTAGTGAGGCAGTGTTCACTGCTGAATCCCCAAAGGTTTGTGTTCAACAGTAGGAATTAGATGTGCATGTTCCTAGTCTCCCCATCCATTTTTGTGCTGTTGAATATCTGATCCACCTCCTCTTGATTTGTCTACCTGAACTGAAAGGTGCATTCAGGTGTAAAATGTTTGCTTTACTGAGTCATGTTTTGCTTATCATTATTTCTCTTTGATGGTGTCACCTTTTGGTGTTGACAGAAATAACACAAAAAGAAATCTGCTGTAAAAATCTCTACACTTGCACATAAGGTTTCATTAAAAGCTGATTTGGTAACAGTGTTTATGCACTGCTAAATATAACCCTTTTCTTTTCTAGATTAGATATTCTCCACCCTTGCTATAATGATATGGTATGTGGATAGCAATTCTCTACATCCCAGACATGGAAATTGTGTGGCCATCACAGAGACAGAGTTAAGCAAGTCACATGCACAGTATGGGAGGCGATGAGAGCATTATCTCTGAAAGTCAGCATTTGGATGGGTATAGTGTCCCCTTAGACAATGGGCTTTCTTCTGTTTCAAAATTATTACTCCAAACAAAGAAGATGCGTTTATAAGTGAATTAAAATATTACTGCACCTGCCAGGCATTAAACTGAATTAATGAATCAGAATGTCAACCAGTCTATCAGTCATGGATGTGACTTCTCCTCCTTGCGGATGGTGAGCAGATAGGGACCGAGAGACCTCACAAAGTATCTGCAGCAAACTTGGGAAAAAAACTGCCATCTTGCAGGGCTCACACCTATTCCTGAACCACGAAAAGATTCATTTCCTGAAGCCAGATCCCCTACTTTCTATATTCAGTCAATGAGGAAGAACTAATCAAAAATACAACTTCTGCTTCCATCAGAGTGCTTTTAAGAAATAATTCAAATCCCAGCAAGAACATTTCAATTCCTTCTTTCCTGGATTTGTGGCTTTCTTCCACTTAAATATACCTTTTAATGGTGTCTAATATTTTCCTCCAAAATACAGAGATAGAAAGATCAAAATGTAATCATTAATGCAAGTGAAAATTAAATTTGTATCATTATTTTCCCGTGGGATAGAACTGTTCTGGTTTTGTATCTGTCAGAAGGGTATTGACCAGATGATGTTTTGCTTATAGTATTAAAAGATGTTGCTCCACATTATAATGCATGCTTTCTCTGTTTACAGCACTGCATTGCAGGTACAAATTGTCCACAGCTATAGCAGTTTTTTAAAATGAAAACTAAAGGAAGATGTTCTTTGGTCCAGTGACACTGAAACAAGGCGATGAAAGAAAGACAGAAGACACATGATGCCATCAATGGTCAATTTTTATTGCTGCACATAGACAGGAGGACAAAGATTAAAAGACAAACTGAGAACTAAAGAACTGAAGGTGAGGCATCTTCCAACATCAACTGTTTACAGAGCAGACTTTGCTAAATAACTTCCCAAGATGCCCAGCAGTATAATTACTGGCCAACGGCAGTTAACCAAGAAAAAAGGTGCTAACAGTAGCAGAAGTATCATAGCAAGCAAAGACACAGACAAATATTTTCCAAGACAAAGAGAGCATGGGGTAAACAGATCAGGAGAAGTCTCAGTATGTTGCAAATGGGTCTGTAACGTGGTTTTCATTCCATGGATGCTTGTGAGCCTATGGATACTGCAATGCACTGAAGCACCAGGGCTGCATGCTAGGCTCATGTGTTAAGGTGATCAGCATGGGCGAGAGCAGACAGTGTTACATGACTCCAGGCACACTGTCTCACATGAATCAACACACTTGGTGGTACACACCTCCACGCATGGAGGTGGGCAGGGCTCCACACACTGAGTGGCGCACTGAGTGGCACATGGCTTTACACAGACATCAATGCACTGAGGGGGGCAGACCTCCACACACTGGGTGCTGCAGGGCTCCACGCACTGGGTGCTGCAGGTGGTGGTGCACTGGGTGGGACATGGCTCCACACATTGGGTGCTGCAGGTGGTGGTGCACTGGGTGGGACATGGCTCCACACACTGGGTGGTGCAGGATGTGGTGCACTGGGTGGCACAGGGAGTTGTGCAGACCTCCACGCATGGGGTAGAACATGGTTTCACACAGATGCTGTCACAGGGCTCCACACACACTGTCTTGCAGGGCTCCACACACTTGGTGCATTTCTGCAAACAAATGGGAGGGGGCAGGCAGGGCTGTTTGCACTGCTCGTAGTAAGACATACTTCTGAGGTGCTGGTAAACCTAAAGACAAAAAAAGAGATGCAAAATCAGTGCACTCATCCTTTCTTCTTGAGCCACAGTTCCAATCTGAGCTCTTGAAACATACATAAAACTTATCTGTTGGACTAAGAAAAGAGTTCTTGGGAAAAATTTCATGTCTGAATGATTTCTGGATTCAGACGTTCAACTACAACTGTAACATTATTCCTTATTTTCTTGGGAGCCTGCAAGCATCACTGTTAGGAGGACTACAGCCATGAATTTTATAGAACTGCTCACAGTTACACTTTGCAAAAGCCATAACATGAAAATAGTTCATGTCTTTTTCTTAGTTATATCAGCAGACATTCCCAGGCCCAACTTTTTCTTCTTCAGTTCTTCACAGAACATATCTCCTTTGGTGGAGGTATTGATCTGCTAATGCCCAAAGATAAAGACCAAAGATCAAAAATTCAGGCAGTACCCAAAATCCTCCAGCTCTATATTGCTGTAGTACATCGTTGTACTATCGTCATGGTATATCAACATGGTACATCACTGGAGTTGTATCAATATTAATGGACTCGTCCTTTCATAAGAAAAGCATTAGCCCAGAGCTTACAGCTCCTGTTTCCAATTCATTTCCTCATCTTGACTTGTCCCAGATGGCTCCTGCAGCTTTGCCCTCAGGTATTCTGCAGCTTCCTTCTTCCAGATAATGCATCTTCCCACTCATCCCTTTGAAGTCCCAAGACTACTCTGTAGCATCTACTAATCTATTTAATTTCCAGTCTTAAAGCCATATGAAAAAATTAATGAAGATAGAATAAGTAGGAAGATGAGAAACAGTCGCAGTTCCTGAGGAGGTGACAGGACATTTGCAAGATACTTAAGCAAGAGTCAAACATCCTCTCCTGCATTCCAGGATAAATCCTGGGACTGAAACACCAGAAGCAAAGCTCTCCTGTGATCAGTAATACATTCTTTTCACCAGAACAGTCAAGTAACACAGCCATTGCATTATTCCCTGATAAATCCAAGAGAGACTTACCAGTCCACTAGTGCAGGTGAGTGAGTGAGAAATCAAACGATCTGCTGTGAGCATCAAAATGCAAACCTTTTTATATGGCTTGCATGGCGTCATCTCCGGAAACAAGGGAGCCCAGGGGTATGGACACCTGACCACTAACTACCTCAACAGGCTCCACCTATGCATGCTTTACATATTTGTTTGCATCCTAATTTTTGATGGAAACCCTCTTCCAGGAAAAGCATATGATCTTGAGTAAATTCTGCTTCTACCTAAACCCCGTGTCATGTGGTTCTAAATGGGAATGATAGAGTAATTTAAAAAATTGAGTGCTGGATTGATTGCTCTTCAGAAAAGATTTAATATGCTTGGATATTTTCATCTCCTTATTTCCATAAATGTCCGAATGATACCTTAGGTTATTTTCAATGCAGTATGAATAGAAAGCTACTGTTAGAGAAGATGGACAATAGATCTGATTCACTGAAAGAAATATCATATCCTAATTCTTATGGTAAGAAGCAGCTAATCCTATGGTGGCCATCAGTGCTTCCACAGACTGTTGAAGTACCTGTTTCTCTGACAGTTTTTTAATCATTAAATGCACCCAACCCATTCCTCTCCATACTCTATTGACAACATGCATGCTTGGCAATGTCAATGGGGACACAAGTTACCTTGAGGACCTCTTCAAGCCATTCAGGGCAAAGTAAAGGGGTATTGATTTGTAGGCTTTTACACTGCCAGAGCAGTGTAAAGAGCTTCAGTTTAAGTGGCATCTAGGCCCAGGATTCTGAGTTAGCATATTGAAGCCCTTTGCTATTCATGATAACTCAGTTCTGCAGCACAGAAAACACCTGTGAATGCATCGAATAGATCCTGTAGATTTTAAAACAAACCAAGAGCAACTAGCTCAGATTTATGTGTGTCATATTTTAATAGATTGATCTCTTTCTATATTTTCCTCCTAGAGTTGACCCTCCTGAGTGATGTTGAGGAAGCAATTGTCCTCCAGCGCTTTTAGGTCTACCCACATCAGCATCCTCCAACATTTATCTTGCTGATGAGTTTCTCATAGTCTGGTTTGTACAGTTCTTCATGCTTTCCTAGGGATCCAGGCTCACCTCTAAAACCTAGATGAGGACCGGTCCTATGTCTCCCTTTCCACAGTGTGTTATTTTATAACCTATTGTTATCTTTGATTAGCAAGAAATTGTAACAACTTCTGAGAGAAATAGAGATTTTAGGGGATATAAATTGATCTGCCATTGTAATATGTGGAGACATGAGAGGGCTGGATTATTGTTCTTAATTGACACTTATTTGTGGATCTGTATTATATTTATGAGCAATTTGGTCATTTGACTAGTCACCTTAACTGCAGTGAGTCAGGACATCACAGCAACATTTTTTCTTGTCCATCCACCTTTGGCAAAAGAGCTGAAGTGATTTTCCACATCTGACACTTCTGGGATCTATTCAATTAAATGGCATGTGTTAAGGTCTCTGGCAGAACCACAGGCTGGTATGAAGGGTTATGCTTTGATGAAAAGATCACAAAAGATTGCAAACCTGAAACTCCAGGAGGTTCCTGGAGCCCAGGAGGAGACAGACTCCCCTACCTAGAGGTCTGTGTGGTGCTGCAAAAGAGGACCCCACTGACCATTGTATTCTGGTACTCAGGGCAGTATTTCTGAAAAGCTCATTAAAGAAGAACATGGTCAGCACTTTTGGATCTTAATAATCAGAGAGACTTTATATTTCACCACAAAGAGCTACCAAGGGTGGAGGCACATCAAGAATAAAGCAATTTTCCTACAGCTATAAAAATCTTCCCTGAAAACATGAAACACTGGATAATTAAGCAGATGTGAGTGTTAACATAAATACAAAACTTCAGAATTTGCAGGTGTCATGATTTTTGATAGAAACATCTCAGACTGACTTATTTCCCTGTGCAGCTGTATAGATATACACCATTTTAGGTGGTTCAGCTGGATTTCTACTAGGGAAAAAAGTCCCCTATTATCAACCACAGAACTCTTTACTTTTTAAAATATCATACTTCTGGATTTATTGCTTTACCTAAAAACCTCCTAAATAAACTTCTTATTTTTTCGTAGAAATCAAGAATTCTTCCCAGATTCGCAGCATGGTAAGACCTTCCCAGCCCAATCCCCTGTGTGTTGTTGCATTTCAATCCCAAAGCCCAGAGCTGTGTTACAACTGACTTTCACTTCTCATCATTCCCTACCACAACTACTTGGGAAAAGTGTGAGGGTGTGATCCGACTCTGAGACAGCTTCCAGGTGGGGCAGGTCTCCAGGCTGCGGTCCATCCCTTGCCTTTGGAAGCATTTGCATAGTTGAGATGCCAGGAGCCTGAGCATAGAATGCAATTAGCCTCCCATGAAAACAAGTGGCTTGACTAGTTCATGCCTTAGGGCCTATTTGCTTCAGTAATAAGATCATTACTTTTGGGGCTGAGAGGAACCCAAATACAGCACTATCCACCTCTTTTCCTGTTTATTCAGAAGGTGAGTTCTCTGGGAAGAATGACAAGTGAGCATCTGAATCCAGTTAATCTGGAAAACAGGAATTAGGTACGAAATAGAAAAACTTATCAGTTTTATCTATTTCCTTCTAATAATTGCAGGTATTTGCTTGTGTTTTCAAATAGTTTAGAATGGGAATCTTAGTGTTTCGTAGAATTTTTTAGATGACTGAATAAAACTGTCCTGATCTCTGAGGAATACCTTTTAGAGCTCAGAGCACGCTGCCTGACAGAACGAGGAGTCTATGACATTTGCTTATGCTAAACAGCAATTTTCTATCTCCCTTTTACAACACTCCTGTGTCCAGGGAGGAAGGCTCTCTCTTTCTCCTCCTATCACACAAGCTTGTGATTTGTGTGAGGCTGGATATCCTCAAGCAACCTGCAATGCCGTGGCCGCTGGGTATGATTTATCATGGCACATTAATATTCAGATTCCTCTATGAGAAGAAGTGAGAAAGTGATAAATGCAGGTAAGTCATCCGAAATGTGCCCTGGGGCATCTTGAAAGAGCAAGCCAGTGCATGCTCCCAGAGAGAGCTGTCCCCACATTTGCTCCTCAGCAGCTGGGCTGGCTTCCTCCACAGTCTACCTCCCCATTTCTCCTGGCTTCAGCAGCTACTTCTCATTCAAACCCTACACTGCACCACCTCAGCTCTGGACCTGCAAAGCACTGCCCTTGGCAGGCATGGCAGGTGACATTGATACCCTGAGGACTTTATTTAATTCCCGAGAGTAACTTGCCAACAAAGGGGATCCTAAGAAGGAAGCACTGGGGTTCAGTAAACAGATATTCATGGAGGTTTAATTAATTCTCCGAGAAGGCTAGTTAACAGTACTGACAACGCAACAGAATTCAGTGTTGAGCGATCCAGCTCTGTGGGAAGGTTCCAGGTAAGGCAGGTCTCCAGACTGATGGCAAATCACTCATCTTCAGAAATCTTTCCATAGCTGAGATACCAGGAGGCCAAATACAGAAGGCAGGGAGGCTCCCATGAAAACAAGTAGCATAGCTAGTCCATGCACTACAGGAAATTTGATCGAGTAATGAGATTGTTAGTTCCGGGGCTGAAAAGAACCCAAATACGGCACTATCCACCTCTTTCCTCTTTACTCATGAATGGGAGTGCTTCATGAGGAATGAAACTTATAGGAAGCACTTTGGGAAATGCTTTTGGATTTCAAGTCCTATGAAAAGCACGGCCGTGCAGGGCTTCCTCGTGCCATAGAGCATTCCCTCTGCCAGCAGTCATCTGGGATATCCCAGATGAGTCCCAGATCAATCCCAAGGCTATTGCCTTATACCTTCCCATAAGATCAACCAGAAGACACCCCCTCACAGACACCAGGGTTTTAGGAGGACATTCAAAGAGAAAAGAGTGAGTCTGCAGGAAGGCCACAGCGAAGGAAACACTTGCAGACAGATGACATCAAGTGCACTTTTTTATTATTGCTTCTCACAAGAAGAGGGACAAGATGGCAAAGAAGGATAGATGGGCAAATTCCTCCAGCCA
>JAOEHX010028219.1:20774-31222 GCA_025448015.1 Bolborhynchus lineola | reverse complement strand
GCTGTCACCAAGCACCTTGTTGTTTTTCATGTGCCTCAGCATGCCTTCCAGGAGAATCTGCTCCAAGATTTTACCAGACACAGAGGTGAGGCTGAGTGGTCTGTAGTGCCCTGGGTCAGCCATTTTCCCCTTCTTGAAAATGGGGGTTATATTTCCCTTCTTCCAGTAGTCAAGAAGTATGTACAATATCCGTGAGTGGGTATTCAGTGGACAACAGAGAATCATTATATTGACCTTGATCCTGAGAAGAGGCACAGAATGAAAACCTCAAGCACAATAACACAACTACAATAATACTCTTTGTCTTGCATGTGGAAGTGGGGAAATGTTTCTGATTCAAGACAGAATCATCCCAAAGGAGAATATGGTGATAAAATCTTCAACAGATATACCATGCTGAATGCTGCAAGTAGTTCTTCAAGTACTAGGAATTTTAAGTCCCCAGAAATACTACTTTTCATCTGAAGGATCTTCAGTACAGAGATAAAGTATATGGGGCAGTTTACGGCTCATAACCGTTAAACCCAAGAACTCACAGTGAAAACCAGCATCTTTGCTGTCACATAACCCAGGCAATGTAAACACAGAGGGTCTTTTACTTCTCTTTGTTTTACCTAGAAAAAAAATGCAGTAAGTATTCCCATTAAAAGGCTGTGAGAGCAAAATTAGTGCATGGTGTGCTCTGAGACATAAAATGCTCAGAGCTTATGGAGCATGAAATCTGACTGAGGAGAAATACCAGAATAAGGAGATAGGCTGAGAAAGATTTGTCTACAGCTACAATGATGTCAGTCATAGAGTCTGAACTTAGTAAACTGAAAAGCTGATGGAAGCTACACCAAACAGCAGCTTCAGAAGGTGCATTTTTTGATTCCTATATAAGCATACTTCCACCATACATATCACCTTTTTATACTGGTACTATATCATATAATAACTTTCAAACAATATTAGCCTACATAATGGGGGGATTTTGCACATTGTGACCTTAAGCCACATATATAAAAATAATACACTTTTATCATAGGTCTTTCTGAGTTTTTAACTGTAGATTTTTAATTCTTATTCAATAGCTTTAGCACACTTAATTTAATGACACTCTGGTAAAATATAAGTTACACATTCCCACCTTTAGCCTGCTTATGTCTGCTGTGAACACAGGCAAAGAGGTCATAGCCAATGAGCAAAATATAAAAAGCATATTGGTGACTTTACAGAGATGACAGGCTAAGGTGCCAGGGGTAAAAAAAAAAAATAGCATTACATGACCTCCAGTAAAGTGCTACAGATACTAATGTTAGTGCAGCTTTACTAAATATTTTTTCAATAATCTAATAAACATAGCATATTAATTAACTTGGAAGCTATTATTTGTGAAAGTTTAAAGCCAGAAACCATAGAGATATTTTCAAAAAGGTATTTAGCAAGAAAAAAATGGAATGGAAGAGCAAGGGTTAGGAACAGTAGCTTTATACAGCGACTGAAAACGAGAAATACACAAATGTTCTACATACTTTTCTGAAATCTACTTCCATGGAAGTCACTAACATTAGAGTAACTTGATTTTCACTGGTGCTAGTGAATTGCCATGGCAAAACTGGTGCTATACACAACTACACCATATCAGAAAAAAACTCTTTCACAGTGGTAAATGGGTTTACAGTTTGCAAGCAGTAGTGGATCATTTGTGCTGCTCTCGTTTATAGGTACTCTGAAATTCTTGCTTCCTCTTTACCATTTATTAAGGAGAAATATACTGAAGCCAGCACAACTGTTTCCATCCCATTAAAAGCTGTTAGCCTTTAGAACATGGTGGCAGTGTGTGGACAGCCTAGTAGGAATGGCTTTTTGCATGCACAAACTACTAAAAGGCCTAAGGACTAATTGGGGACAGCTACTTAATGCAGGCTAAAACAGCAAGGGACTAACTGCTAAGCAACATAGCTGGTTGCATCCTAGTGCAATGTTAGGCCATAAGAAAGAAGTTTTTAATTTAGTCATGCAGCAAAATCATCTGCTGTAACTGGTATACCACCTCTATGGGCAGGAAAATGGGAGACTTGCTTTTTGTGCTGTCCTAGACACTGCTCTGCTCTAACAACCTCTCTTGGTCCATGGCCAGACACTCCAATCCTTTCTGGGCTGCTCTGGCACATGCGTGTATGCATCTGTGAGACCAACTGACAAGGGAAATCATCTAACAAAAAACAACCTGGGGAAATAAGGGAGTATTCTTCAGATCCCTAAATCTTTTTATTGTAAAGCAAGAGGCCTGAGATGAGGGAAGGAAGTTTCAGCAATTTAATTTTACTGTAACCAGACCTGACTGAACCCATAGGTAGAGAAAAATGAAATCTCTTGCCTAAGGTCCACAAAGCAGGAAAGACTGTTTCTTTAATCATGTTCTCTGTAAGATGACATGCATAAAGACTAAGACTTGTTTAGGAGCATGGCCAAAATTACTATGTTGTCAAAACTCATGTCATGTAATATGATAAATTAGTAAAACAGTTCTGCTTTTGAACAAAAATCCCTTATTGTGAAGGGATGCTCTTGCTATTTGTTTTTACTATTTAGTCAAGGATATCATTGCTTCCTTTTTCTACTTTGTAACCAGATCTCTAATTCCCATTATGAGCCTGCCACAGCTAAATTAGACCATGATTTATGCAAAAATTGAAAAGAAGTGACTTGTGGAAGTCTCTCAGGAAGACAAGAGTTTCTGTCATGAAGTTTTCTTTCGTAATGTCCTCAGCAGTTTCTATCTTAACTACTTTTTTGATCATTACATTGCCACTTGGGAATCTGGGGATCAACTGGTGGCATGAAGTTAAGTGTTTAAATTCCCAAGAATTTTAGATGAAGTTCTGATTAAGGACAAATTATGTTGAAAGTCATAGTCTGAAGAGCCTTAAGCAAAGAAAAACATTTAGGCGACTGATGATTTGTCATATTCTGCCTGTGCTGCAAAAACAGGCAGCCATTTATAATAGCAAAGAAATGAATCCTGGTTAGAATCAGAATTCATGATCTATTTGCTCAAGTGATAAATAGTTTTGTTGTGTAAGCAGATATTCAAGGCATATATAGAAGAACAAAATTCTCGTGGTTGTGAACAACTTTAAAAGGTTGAGCTCCTCAGCTTTTTCTTTTCAGTAGGGATGTGAGATATATACATATATCTATACATATGGGATACTTAACAGTTCAGTAACTGAGAAACCAAGCAATACAAATGTATAGAAATACCAAAATACTGAGTCATACAGGGTGGGACACAGCTCCTTAAGTATAAAGTTGCCCAAAACACCCACATGTGCTAGACAGATACTACAGAGTAATTACGCGAGGCTTTCACTCTGCTGACAAAGCAGCTGGCAGCCAGGGAGGTTATTGTAATGTAATCCTGTATCTGTTTTTACACAATTAAATGCTATTTGAACTGAAAATTGGCAAGATATGACAGAACACTTCCTCAAATATCAACCCAACTTGTAAGAATGATTTTCTGAAATAATGTATAGTTCAGCAACATGTTACCTAACCATACACATCTTTATTGGTATTTAGCATTATTCCCCTAAAGAGTCAGCAAGTGTCTAAATAGCTGTATAGCAGTATATAAAGTACCATATTAAGGAAGTAGTCTAGGAAGTATTGTCCTGAATACCATTCGTTGGAAGAAAGACTGAGATGTTTCAGTTCAGAGAAATCATTTGGATCCTGTAAATAAAAATTCCCTTGAATATAATCACAAGATTAATTTGGTAGCCTATGGAAAATGTTATTTGTTAAACTAATTTGTTAAACTGGTATATGGCCATTTTCTTTGGTTATTTAACTGGGGTCACAAAATAAAATCTTCAAACTGCTTAATAATCTGCTCCTATAGTTGGATTAATTCTCAAGGTCTTTCTTTATTACCAGGAAAATAAATAAATACAGTGTTTTCACCAAAAAGTGGAAGAGCTGATCTATTGTGGCTGATCACACTGATGCAGAAAAGCTTGTGCCAGATGCAAGTTGAGCCTGGTGCAAATTAGGGACCAACAAACAATTGTCACAATTGTTACGGAGTAATTTTCCATCCATTTATCCTGGTCTCAGCTGCAACAGTTATTTTTCTTCCTAGCAGCTGCTGCAGTGCTGTGTTTTGGCTTCAGTCTGAGAACAATGCTGATAACACACCAATGTTTTAGTTGCTGCTCAGTACCCTGACCAAGGACATTTCAGTCTCTCATGCTCTGCCAGTAAGGAGGGGCAAAAGAAGCCAGGAGGGAGCAGACACAGGACACCTGACCCAAACTAGCCACAGGGGTATTCCATACTACAGCACATGGTATATGAACCCAGTATATGAACCTGGTATATGAACTAGAGAGAGTCACCCAGGAGTGATCAATTGCTGCTTGGTTTGGGCTGGGTATCAGTTGGCAGGTGGTGAGCAGTTGTGTTCTGCATCACTAGTATTTTTTGAGCTTTCATTGATTTTCTTGTTTCCTATTACTATTACTATTGCTTGTATTCTTTCTATTATCACTATATTTTACGTTATTTTAATTACTAAACTGTTCTTATCTCAACCTTCACACTGCACAGGCTTCAGTTTAAGCAAGCATTACATACAAGTTAGATGGACCTGAAATTCTTATGGAAAGCTACCACCGTGATTATGGAAAAACATATAAGACATACTCCTGTTACACGCAAAAACATGTTCCCATTTAAAACTAACATGCACTAACCAAAGTATTTTACAAAATTGAATAAATATTTCACCTCCAAACTGAAATATTTTTTTCTTTTTTCTCTTTTGAAACATCATTCTTTTTTCTTTTCTCCTTTGATCTTCTTTTTTTCATAGCAACTGAGCTAAAATGCCATTAAAATAAGAACTTACAATGGAAACACTGACAGATCCTTATATATAGTGGAGTAAAGAATAAAACTGTAATAAGAATCTGTCAAAATTGAAAATGAAGGAGTCTGAGAGACCAGAAGAATATTAAAACATGTCCATGGGTATGCTTTTGAATGATGATATTTTTAGATTTAAGTGCTCCATGTGTTTCCACTAATTGCATAGCAAAGTATGACAGATAAAATATGTAGGCATACAGGAAGACTACTTTAGCTCAAAGATTTCAGTATTAACCTGAAGGTAGGTAAAAGGCAATAGTTTCAGGCTTCCCAATGTCTCTGTCTAGCAACACTATAGCAATCCTATATTAGTATTTGGAATTTAATGTTCCTATACCAGATCTCTTTCTTCTTTCTGACTTCATTCACTGCTGCTGAATATTAGAGTAACATAACTGAAAGAACACAAAATGTTGCAAACAGGTAAAGGCAAAACTTCACAGACTGCCTCATGTGTTATGTTACACACAGCTTGAACACTTTGTCCCCTCTAGTGAATTTATCCTTCATTTAGTAACTATAGACAATGATTATCACTTAATGGGTACTATTTAGTGTCTTCCTGATCTTCATAGGTCAATGTGTAACTTGAAATCTTATATCAACAGGCCTACAAAACCATGATTTCCTTGTTTATATTTCTCCATGTTTTTAATGCCTGATAGCTACACAAATATTTGTCTTCCTATTTTCAGTATCCACTTTTTTGATTTGTAATATTTAAAGACTGACTGTTGGAGCTCATACTACTAACATCCGGTACTTCATTGTTTGATGTGCAGCTTCTACAGGCTTCTCTATGGCTGCACAGGCACACATTACTGTGTGAATGAAGAACATGTCAAGTAGACAGTAACTTTGCTACACTGCACTACATAGAGGGCAAGTTTTATATGAGTTACAGGTCCATTTTATGAATTTTAGTGTCCAAGAAGGTTTTTGGCAAAACTGAACTGAGAATGTAATATGTCATTGAAGAAATATTAATATTACTTCATTGTATGGCCATATTTATTATAGATAACAGACGCCCAGCTGATCTACACACTGATCAACTAATACACTCTGATGGAAGGAATAAGAGACACAGACAGACTCTTCTCAGTGGTGCCCAGTGACAGAAGAGACAATAGGTACAACTGACCTTAAGGGTTATCTATTTAAACATGAGAATATCTTTCTTTCATACAGTGCCCTGGGTTCAGCAGTAGCAGACATTTTTCTCCTTAGTAGCTGGTGCAGCACTGTGTTTTTGACTTTCGGACTGGGAACAATGTTTTTAGTTATGGCTTAGAATGTTTGGTCTGGGCAAGGACTTTCTGAGACTCATGCTCTGCCAGAGAGGAGGGGAAGTTGGGAGGAAGCTGAAACAGGACACCTGACCCAAACTGACCAAAGAGGTATTCCATACCACAGCACGTCATGCCCAGGATGTAAAAACTGGGGGCAGGAACCTCAAAGAGATAGCTCACGGCTCAGTTGTTGGGTGGTGAGCGGCTGTATTCTCTTTCCTTGTATTTCCCTTTTTATTATTATTATTGGTGTTAGCAGCAGTGGTTTGTGTTATACCTTATGGTTATAAGTTACTGGACTGTTCTTATCTCAACCCATGGGAGTTACATCCTTTCGAATCTTCTCCCCATCCCTCGCCTTGGAGTGGGGGGAAAGAAAGAGTGGGGAGTGAGCGAGCAAACTGTGTGATTTATGGCTTAAACCACGACATACTGTCAGGGTGATTAACTGGAATATGAACAGGTTTCCTCTGTGGGCTGCAGTGTCTCCATCCTTGAAGACACTAAAAACTTTACTGGACACGACCTTGAGCAAGCTGTTCTAAGTGACCTGATCTGAACAGCGGGGTTAAACCAGGTGGTATCCAGAGGTCCATGCCACCCTCAGCTGTTCCATGACTCCTTGACATCATATGGAATAAAAAGATTTTACCAACTGGCAATCAATAAAAAAGGAACCATGACATATGCTGCAGGAATAAGGATTTTAAAGTTTGTTTCCTGGCCAAATGCAGGCCAGGCTATTACATTCAAACTATCTAAAATTCCCTCTGCTGATTAACCTGCCCAAAATTAAGTAGGTCAATTCAGATTAGATACAAGGAAGAAGTTACTTACTGTGAGGAATGTGAGAGACTGACACAGGTTGCCCACAGAAGTTGTGGTTGTCCCATCCCCGGCAGTGTTCAAAGCCAGGTTGGATGGGGCTTTGAGCAATCTGATCTAATGGAAGGTGTCCCTGCTCGTGCCAGGGTGTTTGGACTTTAAGGTCCCTTCCAACCCTAACTATTCTATGATTCTGTGAGGTTTTCTTCATCTTACCTCCAGAACCCTTCAAACAGAAATGGAATGCCGGGAACTAACTGCTTTATAGGAAAGGTGGCTGAATTGAAGTGGCAGGTGGAGTCTTGTTAACATTTACCTTCCTCACAGAAATGTTTAACACATTGAGGTTCTGAGGAAAAGTCAATCTTTGACCTAGGTGGATGAATATAAGCAATTGCACAATGGACACAGAGAGATTGGCACTGCTGTTCTGCTTATGGTGATCCATTGTGAATCTGACCTTCAGAGACTGCTAGTGTTCTGGAAAACTTATTCTGGCATGGGAAGGGAGCCAGTCAATATGTGCCATATGGAAAGGGAGCAGTCAATAAATGCAGAACTAGATTACCAACGCATACATGTATGTTTAGACATCACAGAGTATATGGGGTTTTTTTTCTACACTATATATTAATCTACACACATATTCAGATATACAAGAAATGTTGATAGAATAGGTATTATTATTATTAGATAAGCTTCAAAAGGAAAAGGAACAAAAGCCAAATAAAGCAGCACAAAATTAGCACTATAAAAAGTCCTGTGTCCTCAGTTATCCATTTTCTGGTTTAACTGTGCTTTTTTATTATTTTTTTTTTTATATCTTGGTGGTCTGAATGGAGAAGAAAACCAAGGACTGAAAATAATTCTTTGCACTGCTAGAGTGCTTTTGATTGATTTTATTTTAACTATAATTAATGGATATGGAAATAATGAGCTAGGGTGAAAATTCAATATAATTTTAATGAGAAAATATTTTGGATCCAGAAGAAAGAACAAAAACAGATGAGCAAAGACTTATAATGCTTTTTAATACCTATGACTCTTCAAGCATACCTGTTTAAACATCAGCTTTAGTCACTACTATTGGATAATCTATACAGAAAATGCAAGCGACTTTAAGAAAACAATGAAAAAAATGATTACAGCTGATGGACTAATGGCTCACAAAAAATTGTGCATTAGTAAATGATTAGAAAATGCCTGCATTTATGGAAGCCTGAAAACTGTGACTGAAATAATTTAAAAAATGTTTTTCCAGAATTTAATCATTGACTTTATTAGCATTGTTCATTATTTATATCGATGTAACTGACAGCAGACTCCAGTTTATTCTACTGTGTAGTATAAAGTTTACTGTCTACATAAAATAATAATAATATTAACTATCACTTTTGTTGACTTCTTTTAGATTTATAAGTTCAATGGAATATTGATTTGAAAATTCCTGACTCACTTTCTGATGTGAATTTTCTGGGCCTGGGTCTTGTTTAGAAGTTGATGCTAATATAGTAAATGAGTGGTTGATTACAAATTAAGAAGTATCTGATTGGAATATTTCAGAAATCTCACAAAAATGTTCGTCAATCGCCATACTCTTGCCCAAGGGCCCAAGTCTTCCTATTTAGGACCTAAATGAAAGTTCCATCAAAATATTTTTATACAAATCATAGCCTTATTTTTTCAGATTTGGATTCCAATCTAATCCACCTTTTTATAAAATAAAGACTACTTATGAGCTAAAAGATTCAAAGGTTATTTACAATATTCTTATGGACAAAACCCCCCTGATGTTTGAATCAATAACCAGGGTATAGTTTATTGCAGGCTTCCATAAACAGCTCACAGTCATTTATAAGCCTTTAAGATACTATATCCCAGGGAAATGTGGTCAGTAAAGATAGTTAATTTTAATTATTGTGTGATGACTAATGCAATATGCAGCTTAAATACAGTTTTGTACCTACACAATTCCCATTGCTGTTTTGCTCAGGTGTGTTCTAATTCCAATTAGAACATTAGTATAACAGCTTTTTTGTCCTCCTCTTAACTTTCAGGTGAAAATACTGATGAACTTACATTTGTTTAAATGCATGAACAACACACTGAGATAACGATATATGAAAGAGATTTTAATTTTACATGTAATTCCTTTCAAATGCTGATAGTGATCACTAAATGTCCTATGTCAGCAAGCTTCACAGACTATGCCTTGTTCTTTGGAAGTTTTAATAATCTGCGTATTAGTTCTCCAGTAGCATATACTTTATTTAATTAAAATGTGGCTTTTGCAGTGGGTCTTGATGTTTACATCTGCTTGCTAGAATGAATTGTGAATACCTTGGAATCTTTATTAAATAAGTATGTTTCTATAAGAGTAATCTTATCAAATGTAAAACATTTATGAGACTGTAACACAGAATGATACTTTTTGACAGCTAATAGTTGTGAATATTCAACTTTTTTTGCTCTATAGACTCACCACACATTCAGAATGAAGTTCAAAAGAGCTCCTATGATATACAAGTTATAGGTATATATTATTATAGTATTCCAAGTGGAATCAAATGATCTGACTGCACAGAATAATGACTGCTCACCAGGAAAAGCAAACCTAGCATAGACAGACTGTGAATATGAAGACTTAATTTGTTCAAAGGTAAAAGCAGACTAAGAGATGGAGCGCATGAAGACTCTTTCCACAGTTATGTTGCCAAGTAAGTGCCTTTAGGCCTTTGAATTAATCTGAAATATCTGAAGCTCTCAGACTGCATCATATTCCAGAAGCTAGAGTCAAGGTCTGACTGTGAAAACTGTACCAAACTCAGCCTTCTGTTCAGTAATAAATGGGAATTCACTTGAGGTACTTCTGTCAACCAGGTTTTGGTTGGAAGAACACATAAGGAGACAAAACAGCTTGAAATAGGTAGATGATAGCAGACCCACTTAGTCAAATGGAGTTTCTTCTTCTCTGTAGAGGGGAAGATCTCTTTCATATTGTCCCTTTTCTAAAAGATATGGATAAATGAAGCAAATTCCATTTATGGGCTGGCAGACTTAGCAGAAATAAAACATAACATGCACTTGGTACAAGCATTCTAGAAGAGGAATAAGCTGCAGTAGGAAAAAAAGTACATTCTGCTGTTCTATCCTTGCCCTTCTTTTTTATTCATTCAAAATGTCTTTTTTCCCTTTTTTTTTTTTACGTAAATCTCAGATGGTTTAGCATTCTATGCAAACTCATCACATGACAGTTCCTTATTGCTTCTTGCTGGGATTTTTATCAGCAGTCTATGAAGAATGCCCATTTTAAATGTACATGTGCTCATCATGTCACATTATTCCTTTCTAAAAATGTTTTACAGAGTTCATTTCCCATGTTTCCTTACAGAGTGCCCAAAACATGGGAAC
>JAOEHX010028219.1:0-20477 GCA_025448015.1 Bolborhynchus lineola | reverse complement strand
TTTTATCTTCCATATTTCATCATTTCCTGTTCCAGCCTCTGTCAAAATAAGCAAGATTAAAAAGCTGCAAATACCAAAAATGTAGCACCAGATCCTATTTTCATGAGATTTTAAATTCAGAGTTAGGTTATGTTTGGATAGACATCAAGTAATTATCAAAATGCTTTACTGGTCTTGGGTTAAAATGTGTTTCACATATGGCGATCGGAGAAGAAAAGGTCATGAAGTGAAAACAATTAACTGTGTAGCCACAAAATAGAATCATCACTCTTACAATATTTGATATTATCAGAATCTTTGTGATATCATTCTGTCTTCTTGTCAATATGTACTATACAGCTCATACCTGTTAGTAAAATGCTATATATAATGCTGTTTTGCTCTGCTCTCATCCCTCTCAACCCAGTATGGCATGAAATGTTACCCATTTTTCCTTCTCAGAACAAAAAAAAAGATGTCATGAAATGAAAATAAAACTCACCTGAGTGAAATGGTTTCAGCAGCTAACAAATATAGATGCACTCTACTGCTTGCATCTGTATTGTGCAAACGAACAAACAGGACTTGCTCTTATCTTTTTGACTAATGCCATACAGGTCACTTTAAGTGGTTCAGTCACATACATTTCCAGAAAGAAGATTGCTCTGTATACTTAAAGACCATGTACAGCGTGGAAAAACTAGTCTAGTGTACAAACAGGCAATCTTGGAAAGTGCAATTACACCTGGCATTTAACCTTAGAGTACCTTGTGCTTAGAGTAAGTTTAATGTACAGAGCTGGACGGACCTTATTTAATTAAACATATCCTGTTAAACAGATGCATTGCTGAGTATAGAAATTACTTTTATAATTAAATCCTATAATGAAATCATATTTTTATTCTCTCAATCATTTTAAAGAAGTCTTAGACAAACTTCCATTGCGATCAAGCTGCAAATATGCCTTATTAAAATTATTTCAACTTAATAAGCACATTTGACATTTTATGTGGTCCTGACTACTTCAGCCTCTATGCTTTTGATAGTGTACATGTAACTGAAGGATTTTTGAAATAAGTAACAGAAAATAGAGAAAAACCCCAAAATAACAACAGTTTTCATCTCTCTGCATCTCCAAAGAATTTTAAGATTTTTCATTTCAATATTGTGGAAATAATAAAGTCACTACTGTCAGGCAAATCAGCTTGACAGAATAATTATTTCATACCCATGCTAACATATGAATGTTCTTGTCACTTGTATTTTCATATCCTACCACAAAATCAAACATGCAAAACACAGTATTTAGTTTACTGAACAGGCATCTGACCTCTTACTCTCCCTTAATGCTTTGTCTCCTTTCTTCCAAGTGATAGTTGGCTTTGGAGAGGCTTGTGGCTTGCACTCAATGAGAACTTCTTGGCCCTTGGTAATAATTATTGTTTTCCTCATTTGATTTAGTGGGAAACTGGGAGCTGAAGCTGTTAAAAAGAAGCGTGTTAAATCTACACAGAACAATCACAGTTTCCTGTTTCATTAGATTTTAATAGAAGATTACAATAATAACTTTGGTTTAGAGGAAATTATTACACTGTGGATTAAATGGAATTTTACAAAAAGATTAAGAACAAGGAGGAGCCAAGACTAGGTGACAGGTCTATAACTTCATCCAGTTAGGAATTATTAAGATGTCCCTTACATCAGAACCAAAGTAAGATTGCTTATGAAATTCAACAACTTTAGAAATTAAATACTATAGATGATTTAGCTACATCTTTCCCCAAATATTTGGATTTCACGGACAACTTCTTAGAAGTTACTAGTTCAAAATGAAAAGTTTAAATTCTACAATTATTCCAAATGAACTCTCTAGAGTTAATTCTTACAAAAACTATTACTGTTGGAGATTTTTTTTTTTATTTTTTTTTTTTTTTATTGCACAGCATTTTTCTGAATACTTTCAATTGAAAAGTGAGAACTCAGTTGAAGATATTTAACTATGTCTTGTTCTTAGCATTTCACTTTTCAAGAAATCCCACTGACCACAATCCATGGTAAATGTACTATAAAATTACGTTACACACAAACCCCAAAATGACACTAATTACTGCGATTTCACATGAAGAAAGGACAGTTGTTCTCAAGTAATCTCATTTGTGTGCGTTTTTTTTAGACCAGTTTTGCAAAACCAAAGCCCTCTCTGTAACTACCTCAGCTACAGACACAAGAACATATTACACCCCATTGCCTCAAATATGTAGAAATTTTCTATTGTTACTTTGGGTAATTTTCATACCAGAGCTATTTACATGGACAGTTTATTTTGTTATTTTCCCTTTAATAATCCAGAAAATCAATCAGAACTTCTTCTTTAATACAATAGAATGGTAAAAATTTAACAAGGAAACAATTTCATAAATGACAAAACCAAAGGCAGATTTTACTGCACCAACATACAATGTCCATTTCCAATAACAGAGAAAGCACACAACTACCTCATATAATAGGTATACCTGTTTTATAATAGATATAAGAAAGCTAACAAGAAAATCTTGTAATCAACAAGGACCTATTTGCTGACTGAATCACAAATGACAAAGGAAAGTGATGGAAAGAGAGTAATCACTTTCTGTGGGTTTTAATTTATGGCTAGACAGAAATATTTTGAAGAGCTATCAGTGAATTTCTAAAGTTGGCTAGCTAGCAAATAATGGGAATCTTCTAGGCAGATTATTCTTCAGAAGAACCAAATCTTGGCTCAAATGTAATATTATTATTTCAGTAACTTCAGATTTCTTATTCATTTGTGAGTTTACATGAATGATTCTAGATGCAGGTTTTGAAATATGCAAGGTTTGAACAGTGCAGAGACCTGTAATCTCTGATTTGGCCTCTGAATTACTCTGACAGATATGTGTCTTCCAGCTATACAACACTTTAACAAAGATCATGAGACTCTTACAAGTTTGCCTCACTTAACCCTGGGGAAGTCGTCATATCGCTATTGTCTAACTGTGTGTAACCATAGTTTGCTTTAAGAAAAACTACAGTGTCCAAAAGACATGCTTCAAGTTTTCTTCATTAAGTTTTCTTCAATTTTTTAATAACAAAATTTTTACTGTATTTCCTGGTCACACTATGTAGTGTATTTGCTTTACTATGAATGATATTAGCTAAAGTATGTAATTTCCAGTATCTAATCAGTTCTGATGACTTCACAGGAAAATTTTAAACCTTTAAAACTAAGATCATACTTAATTACCTTTGAATAACAGCCTTGGTAGAAATAATTTAATTTTAACAAAGACTAAAATATGTTAACTTTCTCTAAGTTTCCTCTCTTCACTTATTTTTGAGGGGCTAAAAATATTTTTTCATTTATTTGAACTGGGATGGCCTTATATGAGAAATTGTCACAAAATGCAACCAAGTCAATAATTCATGGAAAAAAAAAATCAGTTAATAGAAGGATCTGTGTGCTCTTGGGCCACAAACTACTCACTGATATATAAATAAGAGTAAAAACGAGCCCACTTTTGTTGCTCTTCTCATTTGGACTGCCAGAAGCCGTTCCTTATCAAAACAGATCAAGAACAAGTGTAATTATCAAAGGGAAAAGAAATAATGGTCTGCTCTATTTCAATAATACTCACCTAAAATCTTCAGCTCGGCACTGGCATAAATGGTGCCGTACTTATTTTCTGCTAAGCACTGATACATTCCAGCATCTGAGACATTCACACTGTGGATCACCAGAACACCATTAACCATCTCAATCCTGTTCTGTAATGGAATAATAATAATAAAAATAATAATTAAATAAAATCTATAAGCTTCAGGCAAAGGGACAAAAGACATTATTAAGATAAAATAAAACTAAGCAACAAATCTGATTGGAATTCCTTTATATATATATATAAGGAATGACAAGGATAAAGCAGATGGGGAAAGGAAGAAAAAAAATCCAAAAATATTTGAAGATAAACATTTTTCAGTGCAAATTCACTGATTCCAAGGCTCACTTCTGTCTGTTTGTTTGTTAGTCTGCTATTAACCTTACATGATTTTTAAAAGCAGTTCATCCTGGAAACTTGGATGAGTCAAGAAGTAAGTTGTGGGTGTAACATATCTGATGATCTTCACATCTCTAGAAAATGTTTGGTTTCAGTCACCATATTACATTTATAAATGCGTATGTGTAAGATTGTTTGCATGAATAAGAGTGAAAGGGTCTAACTGTCTTCATCATTAGTGCAAATTCATTATTTGAAAATACCACTAGTAGAAAACAATTACCACAGCTGGAAGAGAAGCCATTGAAATCTGTTAAGGAAATGTATACTTCATGAGCTGTATAATTTGAACTGCTATAAAATATAAAATGTCTCTATATTTCATTATTGCAATTGTTGGAGGTTTAATTAAAAATTGATAAAGAATAAAATGTATGAGAATGCAGAGGAAACTGTGAAAAAAACCTGTCTCTGCTGTAAGCTCCCAGTTTAAACTGAAATTTAATTTGAAATTTCAGAGCCTGGTGCAACTAACATTTTGAAAAATCAGAAACCCAAAAAGAACAGATATCTAAATTGCATCAATTTCAGGAGTAATAGCTCCACCTACGGGGGCAGAAATAGATAAAGGCATATAATCTTATTTTCAATGCCTTACAACTTGAAAAGTAAGATGTGTTTATGTTTCCTTTCTCATTGTTTGCATAATTGGTTGATGTTCACAGATGGGAGTGGCATTCATTGAAAAGGAAATCATTGCATCTTTTATCTTCATAAATCCTTTCCATGAATTCATTTCCAAATGAAGACGCTGTCTCGCAAAATTGAACAGCTTTATTTTAATCTGGAAAAATAAATAAATCTACAAAATTTTTATTTACCCTAAATAATTTGACACTATAAAAATGTAAAGGTGTTAGGCAAAAACCCATGTGATGTGGGCTGACCTGTTGACAATTCAGTGAGAGAAAAATGAATAAACTAAAATAAAAGACAGGCCATGCCATGCATGTTCTTTTAAAAAGAAATGAGAATTTTATTTAGACCTAATTCTAAAATACATCTGTAGTTGACTGTATTTAAAGACTTCACATTCTAGGAGTTTTATATGGAGAATTTGAATGGTCTTGATGATGAGTCCTGTTACGGGGAATTAATGGAGTTGGAAACAGATGGAAATAAAAAAGTCATTGTACCTTTTACATTAACCTGCTCGTGTTTTGAGAAGTATGATTATGCACAAGCAAAATGTGGCAAATCTCATAATAATATGACGTGACATAACATGACACAACATAAGGTGACATAACATAGCATAACCTAACATAGGATAACCTAAATTGAGGAAAATATGAAAGAATGTGATTCAGCAAATAAAGCACTTTTTTGAGTTGTTACTATTTTTGGATACACTGGAGATTGCTTAGATGTGCATTATAGTACAATGGCTGATTCTGTTTCAGACACAACTCAGAAGGTTCCACCTCCCAAAGATTTCTGAATTACAGAGAATTAGTGATGGATGCAATTTTACGTCACTTGAGATGGTTCAGAGGGGACATGCATAGAAACATTGTCTCTGTACTAACACTCCAGAAACTAACAAAGACAGAAAACAGTAATTCCTAAACTGCTTTTCATTACTTTCTTTAACAGGCTTTATCTGAATAAAAGGAGAAACATGCAACATACTGGTGATTCCTCGTTTAATGTACCTGTGGCCAGAGGGGAACTCCGTTTTTCAGCCAATGATATGTGGGCCTTGGCTTTCCAGTGGCTTTACATTCCCATCGTAGCTGATCTCCACTGTCTAATTGAGTATCATTAAGTTTCTCCACCCAATGTGGATAAGCTGCAAGAAAAAAATACCATACTATATACGAAGGGTATAAACTGTAAGTCACCAGTGATGTACAAAAACCTAATCAATTACAAAGCTTATATTATGGCCTTTATAAAGTTTAGTTTACTCTGAGAATGAAGCACATTTAAATAAACAGCCAAAACCAAAAGTAATAAAATTAACAAAATTCCATAACTTTAAAGGAAATGCTGTAAAGGCACAAGGAAGTGATCAGTATCATAACAAGAAATAGAAATATTCCTGATTTAATAAAGTCCAATGGATTAAATTACAGTACTATCTATTAGTGCATTAATTATCACTGCATTTAAGAGTATGTGCTTGGTAGTCACAGTAGTGTATTTAGCAACTTTTCGAGACCTAAGCTATTTAAATTTTGGAAAGCAGGTCAGTCATTATAGACTGTTTCATGCAGTTTTCTCTGTTTACTAGGAAATCATGATTTATTCAGCTAGGAAGGACCGGGCATGTGGTAAGGTATTTGCACATATTTTTGTTCAAGTGTCTTGAGTTGAAATCCATTTGAAAATGCTTGCAATGTTTTAAAGCACAGAACCCATGAGATTCTTATCATTCATTAGAAACATAAATTACACAATAAGACAACTAGTCTTTTTTAAAGATAAACAGTGGGCAGGTAGGTATGTGATAATTAGTTTCTAAATTTCATGTAATTTGTTAAAAAAGCAGACCTTTAATGCAGCAGCTGATCAGACAGCTGTATGTAGAATCTTACAATTTTGGAACACTTTGCATGACTTGGTGAGGAACTGAGCATTCATATGCAGGAATAAAAATGTATGTTTAAAAGCCATCTTTTGGTTTTTTTGCACTGTAGCCATATTGATTTTTATAGCAAAGATTACGATAGATGAAATTGATTAATGATATTAAGTGTTGAGTTGTGGGTTTTTTTAGTAGTAGAGAATAAATAGCTAAAAGGCTTTCATTGCTAAAAGAATGGAAAATTCTCCTTGGTATGAATAGAAGTCCAGATCCGTCACAACGAGTCTCTGCTTCAAACATCAGATAATTGATATTGCACTTAAACATGAAGAACTGAGTGTAAAAAATAAATCTTTGAATCTAGCTGGCTTTTGACAAGTCACCAATCAAAGACATGAGAAGATATAAAAAGGCATAATAGGTGACTGATTCTAGCTTACATCTTGTGCATGCATGATAAAGAAAGTGAAGGAGGTGTCTATCATTCCTAAGCAGAGATTCGTCTGTTTCAGAGTCTCTGACCAGACAGTTGTCAGAAACTGGAAACAGTAGAAAAAGAATCACTCATATCCCTTTTAGTGGAAAAAAACAGAGATAAAAGTGACTGAATCTCATCCTCAAACCCAAGACCAAAAACATCTGCTCGCTTATTATTCATATTACAGTCAAGGCAATGCATGACATGCTCCATATGTGCTCCTCTGCATTGAATTAATTGATTCCTAAATTATATCAAAGGGTCCCATGAAATCCTCAGAAGCAGCTTGCAGCAGTCCCTGCTCACTTGTTGTCTACTAATTGTCCTAAAAATATAATCCAATTGCATTATGTATTTGATGCTATTGTTTTATTTTTGAGGTTTTTGATATGCATAAAAGGAGGATGCTGAGAAGTAACTGTTTCCTTTGAAAATTAATATGCTAATATGATTCTGGAAGATGTGACAGTTCAATGTGTAATTAAAAACACATAAACGTTATCCAGTGGTGCCATAAATTCATGAAGTTTCAAAGAGGTGCTAAACTGTTCCTATGTATATTTCTTTTGTTTTATTTTGATTTTCTCGTAATTCTACCATATGCCCCAAAGCATATCCAGTTTCATTTTACGTGTTGAATTTGATCTTATCATGAACCAGAGCATTCAGAACTAGTGTGCAACTGCTTTCTCTTAAATAAAACTGTTTTTCCAAGCCTGGCAGCAGAATTGTTCTCCTCAGTACGCAACTGTCATTCCCTACCCTCTGTCTTGATAACTTAGTCATAGCACAGGTTTTACTCTGTAACCATATATTTGCAAATCACAGTGCTATATGACTGATTGGTATTAGCAACCTTTTTCATTAGTTGGGGTATTTGTACCTGGTATTTTCTCTTTACAACCTTAATGGCCTTTGGATTCACAGATTCCCACACCTTTGAGAACAAGGTAGCAAAGCAATAGGTAGATGTAGCAGGAAGAGAGTTAAACACATGATTGAGATAAATATTTTCATAGTTATTGGGTTTCCTTTTCTCCTTCTATGTACTCTCTTGCCAGAAAGTGCTCCCTCTCTGCTCATATGGTCACTCTCTATAACATCATAACACTTAAAAAAGTGAAACTGGGTGAAAAATTTCTGACTGATAAACAAGTGGGCAAAGAAAACTTCATTCCATGATTGCACTTAATTTTAATTAGAACATATAAATTCTAAGAAGCATTTAAACAGATTTCAAAAGTAACATGTTTCTTTTTTCCTTTTTATAAATTCAACATTTATCTTGGTGAAAAAATAAATGCATGTTTGCCTGGGTTTTGTCTGTCCAGCAAAGAGTTTTGAGGTGAATGTAAGAATAGAAGTATGCAGTTCTTTATTCAGTAGTCTTTATGGATATTGTGCCACAGCTTTACACACCACTCCTGAAATTTTAAAATCACTGTCTAATCCTTGATATATGTTATGCTGCATTTCTGCACCTGTTTATTCAAGGATGTCAAAATGTTTTACAAACACAAATTGGCAATAAATCTGCAAGCCTACAGGCCAGATTTACACCAGCTGTGCAAAATGAAATTTAGATGCAGAAAACAGCCTCCTTTCTCAAATTATTTGTCAACTTTTTAACAGAGACAAAATTGAGGACAAAATTTTCAAAGAGAAATGAAATCAGCTAGTATTCTAAAATATGAGAGAATACAGAGTTTAGGGTGAAAAAAGTTTTCTGGACACAAGACTAATTGGGAAATCTACAGGAGGAGAAGAATAGGAAATTATTACAGTGAGAAAGAGAAGATAGCAAATATAATCTAAAGGTGCAATTCTGACCACAGAAATCTCTTCCTCTCAAGCCAAGGGGTAATCTGTAGTGGCACCAGTGGATTTTATTCCATACAGCTTTCATAAGGAAGTGTTTAATTTTATTTTTTTTTAAATCAGAATGGTCCATTACACTGCACTACAGAATGCTTCTGCTCTCAGCTTGTTCCACTCCTCTGTCATAGCAAACCCTCCCTCCTGCTGTAGCAGCAGTTCTGCTCATGAGGCACTGCTGTGAACAGGATCAGGGAACTGATACAGCCAAAAATAATGGCCAAAAAAGTGTTTTTGCGGTCTGCTTCGTATCACCACTGTCTGCTCAATTGGTACTAGTGAGTAGGTAGCACAGAAAAAAAACCCAAAAAGCTCACAGAGAGGGGCTAAGGTTACACAGAACAGCTCCTACCATTGGGAAAAGGCTACTAGCTAGGCTTTGTGGTGCAACTGTAATTACAAAATGTTAACAGCCAATTTCTATGCCCAAATTTTAATTTTTGTGCTTTCTTTTATTAATCAATTTGAGCTTGAAGAAAATTTAATGGAAACTTACAAGATAAACACTACCTGGGGAAAAATCACACCTCACAAAATAGGTTGAAATGCATATGAGGATGTCTTGCATTGTCAATATGATGTTTTTAATGACTACTATTTCTACAGCTGAATTGCCAGAAAGTGCTGATACTGCAACTATCTGAAATTGTCAGCATCTGAAATACCACTTTCTGAACATCCACAGTGTCAGCTTCATCAGGCAGCCATGGCTTATCTGGATTGCAGCAGTAGGTAAGAAATGAAAAAAAAAAGGACTGGCTTGTTATTAAATGTGATCAGACAGGCAAACTGGTGTCCTGGGCTCTCTCCAAAATACTCTGTGGTGACTCAGATCAGATGCAGCTGATGAAATGAAAAAGATTCAAACAGACAGTGAGTGAGTTCCTACAGATATGCAGACTGTGAGACTGCAATATGACACAGCTGGTCCTACAGCTCTGAAATTTTACAAGAATACCCTGGAAAGAAGGAATGATGGACTACATCTGAATTTCTGAGCCAAAATAATCATCGTGTCCTGGAGGAAAAGGATGGCAGTGAAAAGAAAATGAGCTTAAAGGTAAATATTTCATGTTGACTGTTATGAATAAGAGGTACAGTTGGAGACACTTTCAAGTAATGCCCCTAAATCTTGCAATGTCAGCTGTCAGCAAAGCAAAATGAGAAACGTTTGAAGTAACATATGGCTAAACTTCACGCTGCTAGAAACCTTCCTACCAAAATTCTCTTACATCCCTGGAAAGGGTTGCCAAGATATGTAAGCTAGTGAGACACTAATGTTGTCTTCAGGAAAGCTGAAGTCTGCAAGAGGCTCACTGAGGAGTATCCAATCTCAAAGACAAAAAAAGGCACTTTTAAGGGGTTAGTAACAGTTTGTGTTTCTGCTGTACTGGACGTCACAGCTGGTTTCTTTCATCTGAAAGCCCTCTGCTCTGACCTTACTTGCTGCTAATGCATATAGGTGAAACTCTGGCTCAGATCTGGTTTTGACTTATCTCTAAGACAGCCTAAAGTATAATAATAGACTTAAGAGAAACTTAATATCATACTAGTCTCACATATCTGTTAGTCAGAGGAATGAGACAGTCTGAAGTGGACCTCCTTTCTATATTGTTGAAGTTCTACCAACTAGCACAAATTTCACACTATTCATAAAGGCAGTGACAGTAAAAAATATAATTTTGACAATGGTGGAGAACTAAAAATATGTGTTTCCATCTGGACAGAGTAGAACAAAATGGGGGTTTATGTTGAAAATGTTTTCTATGGATTTCTAGATTTGCATATCATCTTTATTTCTGCTCAGAACAAAAATGTGCCCAGGCTAATGAGGGAGGCAGAGCTGTTTAGAACACTACATAATGCTGCTGTGGTTTTACGCCACAGGTCTGCAGAGGATTCTTGGGAAAATAAATTCATTTTCCAGCATCTTAGTTTCTCTCTTGAACAGCACTTTTTATATTCCTTTAACTCTGAAAGAGGGAGGCAAAGATAGCACTAGAAAACAGCTAGTAAGTGTGTGAGCTGGGATGCACCTAATAAGTCATTATTATTTTCAATTTAGATATTTTAAGAAATGTTATTGAAAACAACCATGTATGTAGCTAAATTCTCCAGCCCCAGGTCCCCAGCAGGACCTAGTGTACTTCCAGGGAAGTAACTGACAATAAGAATTTGTAATACCAGATAAATATCACTGGGATATTGGCATACAAGGAAGCATCAAGTAGTTCTTGAGCTTTGACTGCTGTTTTCAGCAAAAGCCTTATAAAAACTTTGCTGCCAGTGCAGCATAGATGGCATGTCCAAAATGAAAGTTGCAAACTACCATCTTTGTCATCACATATTTTTGCCAGCATATGCAAAAAAAATTGAGGACAAAAAACCTGCCTTTGTCATTAGATGGATGAGAACCAAAAGCAAGGAAAGAACCAACATCCAGAGATATGCTGATACTCCCTAAAACCAAGGGACTAAGATAAAGACACTGGAAAGCTGGAGGAGACAGGAAAATTGATTATGTACCTGGAAATATTGACATATGTGGAAAATAAACCAAATATATGATGCCAGTCTATGGTTATTTGATGAAAATGTGTAACAAAGAGAACTGAGTATAGTTAGTAATCGGGAGAAAGCACTAGGAGCATTGGACTGAGATCAAGAAAAGAAAAATAAAATTGATTAACAGGAGAGACTCCTTCTTAAAGTTATCTGTCAGCCTGAGGACATGTCTGAACCTCAGCAGTTGGAATACCACTAACTGTGATATTTGAGGACAGAAAACAATTCAGTCTGAAAGATTCACTTCATGACCTCCTCCAGTAGACCTTTTGACTTAAGTATTTAAGCTAGTAGGATTCATGGAAGGATAGCAACTGGAGTAGCTTTAATTGATAAGAAATACATGGGCTTCAATCATACATTCAGTGGGGGAAACTGGGTTGTAAGTATTCAATCTGATGCATTTGTTTATGCCTACTCAAAAAACTTTTAGAAAGACCAATCTTAGACAGAAAATGTTCAGCACTTCCTGAAAATCAGATACTTCAGATACTGTGCATGCCTGGATTGGACATTTTCTACAAAACCAGAAGCACTTCTCCAAGCTCCAAGCTCCGATTCTTGTAACAGAATTTGACAAAACTCAGGACTCAGGCACGGCAAGCACAAAACATTAATAAAACTGTGATAAAAAATCCCAAGATATCACTAACATTCTTTTCTGACAGATAAACCATGCTCAGGTTGCATATAATTTTTATATATCATATCAGGAGAAAAAAAATTTACTTTAAAAATTATAGTGATACTCTTTAAAAAAAATCATATGAACATTAAATAAAACCCCATAAACATCAAGTATGAAATTGTATTTAAGACAGTTCTTTGAGAGAATCAACATTATTTATATCTCACTTTAATGCATTACTAAGAAATAAAAATATATATCTTAATTCAATAATAATTTCATTTTAGACGAACAGTATTTCATTCCTGCTGGACCATAGAATCCTTCACATGTAGTTAAAACTTAAGTGTGGACAAAGCATTGCTGCATAATACTGTGTGCATTTACACTTACTGTACACTTGTAGTTGTCCTCTGAAGACATTTCTTCCACGAGAGTTTTCAGCCTTACATTCATACATTCCCGCATCCTCTAGCTGCACATTAGGTATTTCAAGCACAGCTTGGGATTTTCTCAGGCGGGCTTTACTTGGATTATGACCATTAACTTTCTTCCAAGAGATTGTTGGAACAGGGCTGAAATATTTAGTAAAATTACTGTTAGCACACTTCCACTATGGAGAATATAGATTCTGCTATCTAGGTAGTTTAAACACTTAATAATGTAAGTAGCAATAAAATATAACCACAATTAAAGTTCATATAATGCTTGATATACCTCGCTTTCTATGGGGAATCCCTACTAAATGGTTTGCTACATGGAATATGTCTCTTTCATCCTCAAGGGAGGCAAAATTTTTATTGAGATCAAGTAAATCACTTGAAATACTCTATCTAGAGCTTCTTTAGAACTCTATGGTTTACCCCTGAACACTTACACTCAATAGGGAAAAGAAAACAACAACTTCAAAATCTGGATGAATTTAGAAAATTCCAACACATCCCAATTTTCCTGTGATGAAATTGCAGTTCAGGAGATCAGTAAGTGATAATGTCTATGTAGGTAGGGGATTTCAGTACCACTCTATCTTGGATAAATGAAGGTGACCAAAAGTTTGCAATCCTTTTCTGCAATATTGTTTAAGTTACAAAACTGGTTGCGTATGAAGCATGTATGCACTACTGCTTCTGACTCACAGCATTATACGCCTGCCTGTGGGAGCGGAAGGGCTTTTCATTGTGGTTTGCTATTTCACAGAGGTCTGTGTGGAATCTGTCTTTCACACTGAGGAAAGGAATTAATTAGATGTTTGCACTCATTCAAATTTCTTTTCTAGCCCAAGCACTCATTCATTGTGCACCTACTGGGCTTATTGGTACAGATATACATTTGTCTAAATATGGCAGACACTTAACAGGGGAGGAGGAAAAAAAAAAAAAGAGAAAATGCAACTGATACTTAAAAAAAAAGCAGAAAATGTTTATTGCTTTAAAGTTTGAGATTACATTTAAACAGTTGGATCTTGAGGCAATTTAGATAGCACAAATTCAAATTCAAAGTTCTATTAATTTCTGCCATCATTTGCTAACTTCCCCTTACTGTAACTATATGAAGTTGTATTTAAAAATCACCTTTCCCTAAGAATTTCAGGGTTTGAGACACGCAAATACAGACATGGCAACCAACCATGGGAAAAGCTCTGGCTATTCTTCAGATAGTGAAAATCAGGCTGTGAGACTGCAGTTGTCCTCAACATTCCAGACAAAATGCTCCAATTTCCTATACTTTATAGAGATTCAGAAAATTCCCAGACTTGTAGTTGGAGGTCAGAATGTTTCTCTAATCTTGTTTCCTGAATATCACAAATCACTGAATTTCATTGAGCCTATTAAAATAATTACCTTCACAAAGTCAATTTATAGTCCCATATAGAATGGTATACAGTAATTTGAATATATGAGGAGGCAAACTTCATTTCCCTTATCAGTTTGCTCCACTGATTACTTCACCTGACAAAAGATACTTTATTTTAAGTGTGTGTGTATTCATCTCTGAGGTATAGTCCTCACAATACTTCTCTTATTTTTGCAAAATGTCCCTTTACCAGTGCTTGCCATGGAAGAAGTATATGTACAGAAATCAAATAATTTCTTTTTTTTCCACGGTAAATAAACCAGATTGATCTTTTTCTTTTAAACTCCAATCATGTATATAGTTTTCTTTTTGTAAATGGTTGTGGATCATATGGTGGGTGTGGAACATATGAGCTCTTTTTTTCCCCTTTTGTATCACATAGAGGCTTGACAGCTTACATGTTATTAAAATAAAATTTTAATTTTAATAATTGTATAAATAAATTTTAATTTTAATACTTTCTTGCTGGCTGATATAAAATTTTGGTGTCCTGTAGGTTTGGTTTGAGGAGTCCTCTGTGCAGTTTGTATGGGTCTAATTTATAAATTTTGCTTTCTATTAGAAGTTATTTAACATAATTTTCAATTAGATGATTAAAAGAACTTCTCATTCTTATTTGACACAAGTACTTCAACCTGTTTAATTCTAAATATGAGGTATAAACAGGGTATTTCTGTCTCTGATGCACTAAAAAAGCTTACTGCCATTAGCCCTACCACTTATGATATTCATGTCACATTCATGGCTGCTATACTTTGTCAGTATATATTAGAAGTAGTACAAATAACAATACTGGGGTTTTTTTTCCTTCCATTTATTAGTTCCCACATTTTATTTCTAATTGCACATTTGATATTCAGATTTATACCCTTTCTGGAAATTTTGTCGTTAAGTCTTTTTTTTGCTTTGTGTTCAGCTTTAAGTGTAAATCACTTATACGCTTGTTCTCTTTCTATATAGAATACAATTATGTCATGATAGGTGGCTGCAAAACAAACCATGGCCAAGCAAGTGTTTCATTAGTCATTATCAATCGCAACACAAGTCCCTAGCAGGAACTCTATGCTGATACAGTGTAATACTACTCAGCAACTGCTGGTTTATGCATGAGATAGATGCTCAGGTACACTTTATTTGGCAACATAAGGGTGCCGTGCTTGTTGGCCATTGTTGCTTATTTGCCCTTCAGCCCTACTTTCAGAAAGGTTAGTGACAAAAATTCTTTTGCTGTATTGTCATGGAAGAAAACTTGTTCTGCTGAAAACAACTGGTAAGTGGAATATTTTCATAGCCTGTATTTCTGAGAAATAATAAGATATTATAAATTGTGAAAATTTTCTCATTTAGATGCTAGAAGATTATTCTGAAAATCAAGTATTTAGAAGATTTCTTTTAAACTGCATTTAACTATTTTTTTTTTTTTTTAATTTGCTTTTGTGTCTGCCTCAGGAAGTAAATGTGTATAACATGGCAAATACAATGTGAACTCGTTCTCTGAGTCATTAAGAAACAGATTTTTTTTTAAAAAAGCACTTTTTCTTCATCAGTATGAGGTAGCAAGTGGTTTTTCAAAGAGATAAAGTTACTTTAGCCATGTAAATTTAATCATACTGCAAATCACTATTCACTGACAACTTGTAGTTCTGTTTAATGAAGCTTATTTTCCCTGCATAAGTTACAATTGAGACGTGAATTTTACATCTGAAATAAAAATATATCTACACCTATTTCTCCTATGTAACTGTGTGAGAATGAAATGAAATATATCTGATTGAGGATGTGAAAGAATAAAATTGTGTGGCTGTTCTAGAAAACTCATAAAATCCACCATAAAAGCTAAGTAATGCATGCATATATTTTTTCATACTTTCCAAACGATCCATAGATTTTTAAAAAATAGAGTAACAGCAGAAGTATCTCTAACATTAATATGAGTTTAATGCAATAAGCATAATTGTTAACTTATTATAATCCATTTTATTTTGGTCTCAGCAGGCATCTATGGGAATAGAGTTTCCTTGCTTATTATGACTCTGTTAACATTCAAACCATAGGAGCAATTTTATTCAAGTTTCAACTGAGTTCAAAGACAAGATTTTAAGATTTTCCTTACTTTTGGAAATAATCTGTTGAATACTTCTGGTAAATCTTAGCACCATTGAGAAAAAACCCTCTACTTGATTCCAGAAATACCATCTTTAAACTTCTAAGTTCTGAGAGGTCACTGATGACTATGATAGACATTACTGTGGGCTTATTCCCTTTGAAGAAAATATAAGTTATAATTTTACATTTATGTATAGAAAGTATTCTAAGTGCCCATTTTCATAAGTATATTATTTTGGACAAGCACTATTGACTTTGTTGAGACTTCACAAGTTTCACTGGAAATAAAAATAATTTTTTGAAAAAACTATTGAAAGCAATGTATATTTATTTATTTCACACTACAAAAATATTCAGTTATATCTATTCATTTCCAGAAAGGGGTGAGGTGGCCTGAATTTTAAAATACCTTTTTCATGGATCTCAGCTCCTAGTTTTTCAAAAGTATCTTAAGTACAAATGTATAGGTTACTTTTTCTATATTTGGTTCGTAAGAATGGATATGCTTTTTTAAAATATTTTACCTTCTACTGTAATTTAAATTTCTTTCCACCCTATTTCTCTCCACCATGCATCAATGCTCTGAGCTGTGCCTTCAAACCCGCAGGTTCATAATTATAATATATCTTGAAAACCAAATCATGCCTGTGTATTTGACACTAGAAAAAAACCTTTTTCCTTACACCCTCCAGCCTTGCAGCAGACTTAAATATACTTTAATTATTATAGAATAATTACATAGGATTAAAATGTCAAGGAGTATCATGAAATTCTCTCCATCAGATACTTTCCAGAAACGACCATCAGCTATTCACACAACTCTACCTTTAGAATGTTCCATATAAATCAGTTAGGGTAAGTTGCAGAGATTTAGGAGACAAGATAATAACTTTTCCTTTCATTTCATTATTAAAAGACAGTTAGTACTCATGAAATATAGCAGTAGTGAGTACTGGTGATATAAGAATAGAAATAGAATAGAAGAAAATGAAGATGAGTTTGAAGCCTGTGTGCAGGAACAAGTCTAGGTCTGCAAGTCCCATCAACACATCTATGACTGCACCAAAAAGATCCAATACATGTATCAGTGTCACATACTAATGTGGATATGCTTTTTCTGCTGGCTTGTTCTTTATCACACAGAGCAAGGACAGCACGCCTGCTATGCTGCATGTCCAGCTCCATGTCATTTTCTCCACACTTCATGTCTTAACACATCAGCACATCTGTAACATCTAAAACAGTACTATGGATAATGATTCATTACCTATAATGATTCATTATTCATAGTGAATTATACTCCAGAAGCTTTCCTCTGCTGACTGATCAGAGCCTAAAGCAATTACTTCAAGATTTTTCCAAATTCTTAAATTCAAGTTAATAATGAACACAAGAGTCATCTGATTCCAATGTAATCAATCAAGAGAACAGAAGATTCACAATAGGTGAGGTATTGGCTTCACAAGTCATGAGTAAAGGAAAAAAGCTATTCTGCAATCTTTGGTTTCTCCATTTAAAAGTTAGGAAAATGTTATTTACTCTTAATGAAATCATAACAGCTTAGCTACTTGATGAAAAATTTAGTAGAAAAGACCTAAACATCTCCTCTTGTTCATTGAGTGCTGGACACATGGCAAAATTCCATATTACATTTATGTTATCATCCTATAGCAGTTGCTATATTGTAAAATGAAGGAGATGTTGAGCAACTACAACAATTAATATGGACACAGGTATGCTTTGTTTTTAACTCTATCATTCAGTGATCCTTTTTTTCTAGTCTCTGTATGACATTCTACAGCAGTTTGCTGGCAGTTGTCACTCTGAAATAAGTGGACATTATTCTGGAAAGTATTAAAGACATAAGAAATAACAGCCTGTAATTTGATCAAGGCTGTTGAGAAGATAATCTCAAAGAATTTGAAAAGCAAAATATATATATGACATCTGCTGTGTTAGTATGGAGAATAATATACATTAAAATGGATAATACATGTTCATATGGACTCACAGAGCCACAATACTACAGTATGACAGTTCTTACTTGCCCTGTGTAAAGCTATTTTATAACTGGCCTTCTCTCATGTCATTTTACTCCATTCCTAACTTTGCCAAGGCAGGATTTCTGTAGCTGGCACATTAATTGAGGATTTCCTAAATCTGCTGTACAGATATGGCTAATGTCTGTGTAGATACAATTCCAGGGGACTAGTTACAATGAGTCCAGGACTTCCAGAAAAAAACAAGTCTGCAACCAGTCATAATGTAAACCCAGTTTGGGGTATGCAGGACACCTTTGAACAATATGATCGGCTGCTGATCTGAAATGGCTGATCAACTATAGATTTTGAAATCATGGAGAGTGATGATTTCTGGAAGTGCCGGATTTAAAGCTTTTGTACCACACACTATTATATGCATTTATTTCTTTGTGGGAATTCCTGAAGAGAAACACAAAAAATTGTAACTATGTGGCCTACTACTGACAACTGACAGAATATGTTTCTTTCTGGTCCCCTCTACCTCTGACACAGACATATGTGCTTCTGGATTGTATGTTCAAAGTGAATAAAAAACAAAATGCTCCTCCATCTTTGAACCTAAAGCAAAGCTATGTTAATTAGTGAACAAAGTTTGTAGTAGCATTTAAAGATTTTCTTTGACGGCTATGAGAGAAAGTGAAGGGATTGGTAATACTGCTTCTTCAAAAATTAAATTCTACTGACAGAGACTTGCAATTTGGTGGGTTTATTTTCCCACTTTCAACACGTCATGTGGTAAAAACAATTAATTCTTTTTTTTTAGATGTACATAAGAAGCATTTAGTCAGACTGAGGCAGAATGTGGCCTCCTGCTCCTTGAGATTTAACAAAGAATCTTTATTACATTGCTATGAATGATTGCAATATTTGTAACAGCATTATGAAGTCTATGCAAGAACAAGCCCACTCCAAGGAAGGCAGAAATCAATCCAGCCTGAAAAATTAGAAAAAAATCCAATCCTAGTCTAGCACCTTATGACATAAATTCTTATTCAGTATGAGCTAAAAATAAACTTTAGATTGATGAAAGTCTTAGAAAGATTTATTTGACATAAACCATATGTGCTATCAAAGGAAAAAGAAAAAAAAACCCTCTTGGATCTATTTCTGTCTTATATAAACAAGCAGCTTGAAGATGCTATGTTCATGTTTAAAAAGGTTCTTTTCTCCCATCACAAATTTATTTCCAGGGGAAAAGAGATCCCTGCCTACAATGCTGACAAATGCTGTTCTACTGAGAGTGTTCATCTCCCTCTTGGAATTGCTTTGTAATCAGTTGTTTAAGAGTAGGATTCACAGCTTCCAATTTTGGCTCCTGATGATATTAACTTTTGTTAATAAGTTCCTAAGTAAGAAGTGGCATGAATATGCATGGAGGAACATGATTTTTTTTGTCCTATGGGATTTAGAAACATATATTTCTATACCAGTTTTTGTCTACATCTTGCAGTTTGATTTTGGGAAAATTATCCTAATACCCTATTGCCAAAGTTTCCTGCTTTTAAAAAGAGAAAGCAGCCACTTTAAGTGTTTGTGACCTGTAGATTTAAAAATAGAACCTCATGATAAGAATTGTTTTTGAAGCTGAAGGCAAATTACTATCTCTGGACTTTTACATTGAGAATTTGCTTAATACTCAACAATACTAAGATGCTAGCAGTCCTTGTTCCCCCAGTAATCCTCCTGTATGTAGAAAAAACATTGAATATTTGAATTCCTAGTTTCAACAACGAATTGGATGTATAGCATCTAGAATGATTTGCTTCATTTAATGCAAGTCAGGGATCTTGGCATGTCATCAAATTGCAAGTATCATGACACATTTAAAAGACAAGTCTAAATCAGCTTTCTTTTTGCCTGCAATTTATATATTAGATCTGGTTAGAATTCCTCAAACCTTCAACCCTTCATTTATCAATGTAGTAATTCATCATGTTCTTTCACACTTTGTTTTGACCAGAAATTCCGTGTAAGGGATAACAATGTATGTTCTATTGTCACCAGGATTCAGTGGAAATGAGGGCTGTTAATATGCTCTGAATATCCTTAATATAGAATCATGTTATCTATAATATCAAAGGTGTTTCTGTGTGTCAGTTGTCATGGTTTAAGCCATAAATCAGCCACGCAGTTTGTTCACTCACTTCACCCTTTTTCTTCCCTCTGTTCCTGGAGGGATGGGAAGGAGAATCGAAAGAATCGAAAGAATGCAACTCCCACAGGTTGTTGATAAGAACAGTTTAGTAACTAAGGTATAACACAAATCACTGCTGCTAACACCAATAACAATAATGACAAGAGAAATACAAAGGAAGAGAATACAACAGCTCACCACATATACCCAGCC
>JAOEHX010028218.1:8715-27314 GCA_025448015.1 Bolborhynchus lineola | reverse complement strand
CAAACACTGCATGCTCTCACTCATAAGTGGGAGCTGAACAATGAGAATACATGGACACAAGAAGGGGAACATCACACTCCACAGCCTGTCAGAGGGTGAGGGGCTAGGGGAGGGGTAGCATTTAGAGAAAGACCTACTGTAGATCTTATGGTTTAGCAGAAATACTTCCCACAGCCGCTTTAAAATTCCATGCTTCTATTTAAGAGCCTTTATAATTTAATATAGGTGTTCATATGAAAACATGAGTGTTCCAGTTTAATCTATGAAGTTATTCCTATTTTTGGTTAGTTCCACTTGCTGATGGAGGAGAGATCTGGAGATTAAGAAATAAGTAGGCAGATAATTTACTGAGGGTATGAGGAGGTCATTTGCCTGTTGATTCACAATGCATAAAAGATGGTAGTTTCCCTTTATGAAAGATGAAGGGCCTGGAGTGTTTCCAAAAAAACTCTTTCATCGTTCTCAAATGTCCTTGGACTGAGGGAAGGACTTGCAGGAAGCAAATATAAATACCCAGTGTAACGGTGCCACTCAGCTGCTCTTCTGGATCAGTGGAATCAAGTTTTGTTGACATTTCTTATGCAGGTTTACCTGGTCCATGGCTTCAATTTCAATTTTTTCAGATTATGTCTGCTCTGGCAGGGATATGCAAAGGTGAGGAGAAAAGAGATGAAGCCAACCCTTACTGCTCCTTGGCATGAGCTGGTCCCAGGCGCTCCTTCTCCATTCTGGCAAAGGCAGGCATGTTAAGCATGGCTGTTTAAAGGCATTGCCTGGGTCTTCCTCTCTCTGAACTGGATAGCCAAAGAGATCTAAGAGGGAAGGAAAGTGCTGGCTATTTAAAACAGCTCTGAAGGTGATGTGTTTCCTTCACACATGCCTAGACATGCTGTGCCCAAATCAAGCAGAGACCCTCAGGGAACTCTTAAAAGCAATGTTATGATGCCTAAAGTGAGGAAAAAAATATGACCAGCTGATGTGAATAATACACATGTATCTTAAAAATGTTGTTGCAGGGTTGTGTGGTCTTCTGAATCAGAGAGCTGGATTTTCAAAAGCTGCTCTTTCCAATCATTTGGCATCTCCACATAATTGAAGGCGGACATCAGACTCTTGATTGGAACTTCTCGAGCTATTAGGCTGTGAAGAGCAGAAACTTTCTGTGTTACTCACTGTGTGTGTGGGGGGAAGGTTTTTTCACTTCCTTTGATGTATTAGCATCAAGAGAGGGAGTCTTCTCTTCATTTCTAATTGCTTCTTGTCTTTGAATTTATATACCAATGTGTAAGTAACTGCAAAGGGAGATAGCAGAATTTATAAAAAGTTCAAAAAGGCAGGGCTTAGAGCGTGATTAAAATAAAAGATAACGTACAGTGTGTGCTGGTTTTAGTCGAAATATCTCCCTAGAATACTTTCCATTTACATTCTCATTATATCTAAGTGCTTCTAATGCACTGCTTAGTTTAACAACTGGCATGTTTTTAGGGTAGATTTTATAGTAGATATACACCCACTGTGTTCTTAACTCAAGACTTTAAATTGCAGTATCTGTATTGGACAATCTTTTCTTATACCTTCTTGGCTGAAGGCTGGAAGAAAGCAATAGTGATGGGAACCTAATTAAGCCTGTGGTCTAATTACACCAGTAGCTGTGTGCTTGAAATCCTGCTAGATTCAATGAGTGCTGTGTGGCATTGCCATGTTAAGCCCCAGCAGAGGCATTTTTTTACTTTTTTTTTTAATAGGATCACAGCAATTGTCTCAAAGCCATCATGGTTTTCTCTTTCTTTTCAGCAGCCGAGGCAGTTGGACTTTGAGCTATAGTCACTCAGACCAAGTCCCTGAGAAAGTCTGGAGGCGCAGTCTTGCTAGCGTGTGCATGTGATTAAGGAGAATGAGCATAGGGCGGTGTGTTTGTGCTATAAATATGCATGGCTTGTTCAGGCCTCTCCAGCTTTTTCCCCTGCCTTCTCAAAGTTTTTTTGTTAGCTTGACAATGTTTGAAAAGACCTTTAAGTTGGCCTGGACAGATAGCAAGTGAGGGGGGGAAAAAAGTGCTAATCCTCCTTGAAGATGTGTGTATCAGTGGCTGCAGAATGGGACCATTTTAGAAATGAAATATGCAGGGTGTGTTGAAAAATTCCTGTGTCCACAGGCTCTGGATCACTTTAAAGACAAAACTGGGCTCTCTGTGCGTGCCCTATTTTGCCTATTTCCCCTTCTCCCCAACCCCCCCCCAAAAAAAAAAAAAAAGAAAGAAAGGTATTACCACACATTGTTTTCTTCAGATGCTCTGTGGCTGCTGCTAATTGAAGAAATTGGATTTTACTGATGATGAAGCTCAGGATAGCAGCACTAACTCGCTGTGATGTTCAGAGACCAACTTATTTTTAAGATGGTATGCAGGTTTCTCTGCACTCACTGTTTAGTGAGATGTGATAAGGAGTGATTTAATTTCAAGTGAAATGAGAGATTTAGTATGATTAAAGACTTAGCATGCAAATGAGAGTGTGTTGAAAGAGCAGGTGCTACCCAGCTTCATTTTTTCTCCCTGTAAGGTTTATTTATTCACTTATAGGAAAAAGAGGGACAGTTGTTGGTATAGGAATGGTCTTTTCTTGGTGAAGCAGTTTTTGGTGAAGTGTTGTGTACAGAAGGATAGTCAGGAGATGTATATTAATTCATTTCTCAGAAAGAAAAGCATATATCATGGATTGACCACTGACTTCCATGTGCCCAGCTCTTACCCTGGAAGCTATGTAGCTCTGTGCAGTCCAAGTTTCTAATGCAAGAATCTTTTTGGTTTTTTCCCTACTTGTTTTTTTGAGGGATGAATTTCTCATACTTATCCAAACCCCCTTATGGCTGCACAGCACAGTTTCTGCTGCTTTGAGCTGTGCTAAACTTGGCTCCCCTTGCCTTCCTGTACCCCAGCAGTTAAACATCACAGAGGCTGCTATCTCAGCATTCTGAAGAGATCCCACCTACCCTCCCATATCGACTCTGGCTGTAACAACTATTGCTGTGGAAACCTGAAGTCTTGGTCTCTTCAGCAAATTGCCTGAAGTCTTTCATACAGTTAGAACACCAAAGCTGAAGCTTCCCCCTAGGGTGGATTATTCTGACAACACCATTTTAAACTTGGTTTCTTTTTGAAACAACTATTAAAGAATAGCATACTCTGGGCGTCTATAGCAGGGGAAGCGGTGGACATGCCTGTGCATCTCACACCAGCCATTCAGAAATTTTATATCTGTTATTCAGCTACGATTTCAGCTGTTTGCCACAGAGTAGAAATCATAGAAGAGGCTGCCAGTTCAAGGAGAGAGGAAGCTATTCCTGCTTCATTTGAAGAAAGGCCTTTTTCTTTACTAGACACAAGAAAATGATTGCTGGGGAAAGAATATGGGGAAGGAACCCATATAAATGTTCCAGCACAGTAAAATAAAAGTGTTCCAGTTGGAGCTCACATTTTCTTCAATGTGAAAGTCAGTCCTTTGCATGACATAAAAGCCTGGAGAAAACCAGCCTTCATTGGTTCCGCTGCTTGTGTGGATTCCTCTTTCCCCTCTAGAATTACTGATTATTTCTCTTAAATTTTATCTTTTTTTTTTTTTTTTTTTTTTTTTTTTTTTTTTTTTTTTTTTTTTTTTTTTTAAGGAACTTATGCCTTGGGTGACTTGGTTTGTGTCATCCTATCCTTTGCTCCCCTTTTCATGACAGTTTCACAGAGGCTGGGTGCAACTACTTTTTTACCTATGGTTTAATGGCAAACACTGCTTATTGTGAGAATGAACAGTATTAATTTTTATGTCTGTGGTTTTTTCTCCACTGGTTATCTTCTATGTGATATTGTCTTGCTCAGTTAATAAACTAGTGATAACTTGATAAGATTTAATTAACCCCCTCCCGCAAACATAACCCGCTTTTAATAGATGCTGTAAATGCATTCATTGTGCCTGACACATTAAAATCACTGGTGTAAGTTCCTTTGCTTTCAAATCGCACTCTAGCTGAAGAGTATTTTGTGGCAATCATCTTGTCATTACTGTGCTAATAGCCTAAAATAAGTATCATTACTTCATGACTTCAGCAATGTTTTTTGGCTTCCATTATGGCTGCCACAGGCTTGATTCAGCCTTGGTACCCAAATAGAGGTTGGATAAGCTGTGTTTTGGACAAAATCCTCCTAATGGAGGCTAGGCAGCTCACCTGAAGATTTACTGTTAATTTTCTATTGCTATTATCCTGTATGAATCAGTTCCCAGAGCCTGCAAGCTCTCCTTTTCCAAGCCATAGTGACAAAGAAACACTAGACTGGGTGCAGATATCTGCAGTTTCATTCTTGCGCATTCCTGGGCCAGCTGGCATACCCAGAACAGGGCTATGGTGCTGGGCCACTGCCTGGGGCATGGGGATACCCAGGCAGCACTATACCTGTTCTAAGCTAGCCGTGCAATCCATCCCTGCACAATGAGGCATCAGGGCTGTGGAAAGATGGGTGTGTTGTACAATGCAGTCATATGCACCGTGCACTACCGTGCACTGCAGTGCACTGGACCAGATCTGTTTGAAGGAAGCTAGCTGGAGTGCTTGGGAAGTGAGTTAGGATGGCAGCCTTGACCACAGATTGACTGCAGATGAAGTTGACCACCCATGTCTGACAGAGGAGGAGGAGAAAGGCTGAAGCAGAGCTGTTGGACCTGTTCTCAGAGTTCCCCTTGGCACTTTGAATAAATTACAACCCAGGGTATTTACCTGTTTGCACTGTAAACTTTTATAGTGACCTTTGTGAATACATGCAATGTTTACAGGGCAATTCCACATCAGATCCAACCATAAAATCATGTGAGGCTATGGAAATGAGCACTCTATTTGAGGTGTCCGGGATCTATAATTGAGTGAATGGGTTATGGCTACCTTTGGCAGCTATAATGTGGCTAATCATTTATGAAATTGTCCAAGTGGAAATTAACACAAATTATTAATGTAGATTAGAAGTATTTTTCATTTATCTACTTGATCCTAAGAACTCAGTAGAAAGGTAATTCATTACAGGAAATGAGAGGGAGCTGCAAAATATCTCAGTTCAGGGTGATTATTTATTTCCTTTCTGGAATTTTGTTTCCTGTTTGGCTATAGATTTGGCCTGATAAGCAGCTTCTTGAACTGTGAGACTAAAAGGTTGTGTGACCATAAAATATGTGTGCTCAATTTTGTGTAGACCTTTATAAACAATAGTTGAAATAGAATAGGCTTGGATGGTATCATCTTCTTCAAACGTTATGTGTCACTAGAACAATGTTTTGTGTATCTATACATATGCATAATCACATATCTAGGTAAAGGAGGAGGACAACCAGTGGAAAGATTGGACAAGATAACGCCTCTTAAACCTTGGTCACTGGTGTTAAAAAAGCTTTATAAAGGGATGAGGAACTTTACAGCTGTGTTAGCAGTAACCTGGTCAAATGGGAGAGCAAATATTCAGTTCTACAGCTCATTACAAAGGCAAAAACTGAAAGCGATTGGTATCTCTTGATCTTTTCTTGTTTTGACTTTCTGTCTTCATCCAAAAGCAACTTGTGGTTGATTTCCCTTCCTTTCCTTCCCATCCCCTCCCTCTCACAGAGGAAGATCAGTTTGGAATTGATCTTGTGATGGTAGTGATGAAAACTCTTCTACTGGATGTAATGAATGATCCTGTTTCTCCAGATGTTAGGTACGTCTTGCTTTGGGGTGTGGATGTTATGCTGTTTGCTTGTACTTGCAAGAGTAAAGCCTTTGCTTTTGAACAAATTGACCCTCCTATTGAAAGAGAGTTGAAAAATCAAATAAAACTGTAGGAAACCTCAGCCTAGTTCATGAAATTAATTCTTCCAAGAAAACAGATTGGTGAGTGAAAGGTGAAGTAGTGCAAGTCTACTGTGCAGTTTGCAGATTCACTGAAGAAATGTGTTTTATTTATTACTGCAAAGAGATGTATTCCCTGCCTATGTTGCCTGCCTTTGTTCCCTTTTGTGACAGTCAAACCTTGGGCTTGTTAAATACGTCTTTACAGAAGTTGGCACATACCTTGTTTGCTGCAGTCTGCTCCTCTGTAGTTTCTTGATTCTAGTGGCATGAGCCAGATGGACAGAGCCCTAGAGCTAAGTGATGGATAGCACAATTAAGTGTTCTAGTATTGAAGGCTGGAGCTGATTGAGTCAAACTTTGGCCAGTATTGCAATATTTCTTTGTCCAAGATACATCTGCTGTGCCAAAGTAGTTCTTGTTTTTCTTTCAGGTCATATTGCTTGGGTAGGAGGATGTTAAATTGCATAACAATAATATTTTCTTCTGCACAATACAGAGCTCTCTCTACTACTTTGTGTCCTGACAGCCCTTGTCCTAGGTTCAGCTATAATATGGCAGCGTTACCGGAATGTTTTGTAACCTTGTGGGGCTACCTGACTTTTTCTGTCTAATCTGTATAGCCTTTTTTTCTGCTGTGTTTTGGAGTTGTGATGGTCAGTTGGGAGTGCCACGTGGGTCCCTGCTCTCTGCAAGTCTCATGTCAGCGCAGTCCTGGCCAAGCACATTGTGGATACCGGAATGTAGATGCTGCAATGTGGCTCTGCAGCTATCCTGAGTTTGGAGTCTGAGGAGCCTGGTTTCACACTGACCAGAAAACCATGCTAGAGGGCTGTCCGCCATCCTGCAGCCTTTTTCCTTCCTGCTTTCATGTGCCACTTATAGCAAGTGAATCGTGTCTCCTACCTCCACTTCTTCTCCCCTTCCTTGACATGCTGCTTAGCAGCTTTGGGGATGCAGAGCAAATCTCAGAACAGCTGAGGTTTCTCTTCTGCTTCCTCTTTGCAACCTAGGTGCTTTCCAAGGCAATGTGTTTCCATGCATAATGTTGGTGGGCAGCTTGTGCTGCCCTGCCTGCATGCTGTGCAGGCTCTGGCAGGATGGTGTCAATGTGTGGGAGAGGAGCTGGCAGTGGGAAGGGTGTGGATGTCATTGTGGATGATACTGTGTATGCTTAGTGGAGAGATGATAAAAAAACCCTAGAGTATATGTTATCCTTGGAGCAGCCTTGAGAAGAGCCACCTCAGGTGGGTATTCAGAGACCAGGGTCTCCTGTTCACTGCCAGGGAAGTTTTTCATCGTGGGACATCCCTGGATTCCCCTACATGGCTCATGGGCACAATGTTGTGTGTTAGGTCAGGTTGCTACAGCCTGAGTACCACTGAAAGCTGCTCACAGGCAGCTGCACTTGGCCAGGCTGGAGGGATGGAGCCTGTGAAATGTTTTCAATACCATGGCAGCCCTTGGAACAAATGTTACGGTATAGGTGTTAGCTTAAGGATTGAGTTGCCATCTAAGTGTCCAGAAAGGACTTTGTCTTCCATTCTGAGTGGCCATTGTGTATCATGGGTTTGGAAGAAACTCCTGGTGGGCTGTAGCTGTGGAAACTCACCCCTTCACAGGCAATCCTGCCTGGATCTGGTCCCGCAGGGTGGTTGGCCTCTCGATGGCTTAGAAAATGCTACAGGAATTACAGTATTTGTTCAGTTTATGGGCCATGTGTGTACCATTTGTGCACCATTACAAGAAAATGTAGCAGGTAGCTTTTAGGTAAACTCAGCTGTTACTTGTAAATGGCTGGTAGATGTGTAGAGAGACACAGGCCCATGCAGGTGCTGAGTCTTTCTTGAATGGGCTGAAGATGTTCAGTTCTGCACATTGGAGCTGAGGGGGAGGAGGAGGGCCTAATGGCTAAAATACTAGTGATTAAGAGACCTGGATTAATATGCTGACTTCTCATGGGGGCTTGGGCAGAAGTTGTTAGTGCAGTTCAGATCACCAAGTTTTAGCAAGCTAAACTTCAGGCTGTCCATCCCATTGAAATGTGAGCCCTTTTCTCGTGGTCAGGCAGAAAAAGTTTCTCCATCACATGATAGCAGCAGTCCCTTCTGTAGGTGTCACGGTGTGAAGAGTGGGTACTACCATGGGCTCTGTAGGCCCCTGTTCTTCAGCTCTGTGGCAAGGTGACAGCCATCTTCTCGGAGGTGGTATCATGCAAGCAGTGAGGATGAGCGGGGTTGGGAGGTGATGGATGCTATACAGATACAAAGCAGGCCTGTGTATGTGGGGTAAATGACAAGCAATTTGCAATGCTGAGAATCTTCTGTATCAAGAATGCTTCTGTCCTTCATGGACAAATACTTCCAGGTTCTGTGTGGTTCTTCCTGATGAAGGCAGTATTCCCGGGTCGGATTCTCCAGTTCTCCTTCAGCAAGCAGCATTTCTTGTTACAGGGAACTGCAGCTCTTGCCCTGTGAGGACTAACCTTAGGTTGGGCTACATTTGCAGTTGCCCATATTCCTTTTGAGGCCTGGCTCATAGAGGAGATTGAGTTTACTTACATTACAGACAATGTGTCCTGGTTAATTACAGTCATATACAGGTTGTACCTTGGGACTTTGTTTAATTAAAAATGGTGCTTGGAAGTTTAATAAATGTCTGGTGTGTTCTATCTGTCTGTCAAGTGCTAATGCCGGTTCTCTTAGGTGCTCTTCCAGATCCAGTCAGAAAGGGCCACTTGAGCTCTGCATGAGCTCCAGTGAAATGGGAGGGACAGATTGTTATTCTCTCTGCAGTCAGGCTAGTGTCTGGCAGTTTGTTTTCCATAGCTTGGGTTTGCGCCTGGGCCTTGGGAAAAGGTTTGTGTGTGTAGTAGTGTCAGAGGAAAACTTGCAGTACAGAATGTAAGGCTTTTCCTGTGTAGTGGAAAAACCATGATCATGTGTGTGAAATGTGGACTTAGAAGAACTTTGTGTGAGTGGTCTCATTTTGATTCTTTCTACCCCATCCTTTTTCCTTCCCACTTATGTATGCTGAAGACTGGCATCTATTTAACTTGAGCTTTTCTAATAATCATAGATAACATACAGCAAAACCAATAATTAAGTGCCTGCATATACAATCTTTCTGAACTGTATAAGCCACAAGATCTCCTAGACATGCTTTTTGTTAGTACTGGCCTGTGAGAGCCCTAGCATTCCATGATGCCCATGCAGCATGTTTAAATGTGATTAATATGAAAGTTGCAAGAATTGCAATAGCTTTTGCTAGTCTACAACAGAATCTGTCACTGTTAATCTTTTGCAGTATTAAAAGCTTAATATAGTAAATCTAATGTTATGGAAAGCTGTAGCTTTGCTTTTGTTACTATCACCTTAGTGCATTATTAAACTAATATTTCCTTTCCCTCTGAATTTCATGAGCATGGTAGGGGTGGTGTAGCTATAATTTACCTGCAGAATATTACTTAAATGATCATATAAGTATAAAGTATGTCAAGAAAGAGATGCTCTAGCATAAAAGTGTTTGGGGAACATTAAGTTTGATTGGAATTCCTGAGGGAATGTGGCCAGGGCAGGGCGTATTAGGAATCAGCCCTTTCCCAAATGCTAGTAAAGGCTGATATGTGTGTCAAAAGCAGTGTCTTGCATGGTAGCTCTTTGCTGTGCCTGAGTAGACATTAGAAATAATTTTGGCTTACCCATTCATGACAGTATACCTACCTTGTGAGTAGCACCAGTTGTATTTAATCAGAACTGCTGTGTCTTTAGAAAAGATTGCAGGCAGGATAAACAGTATTGAGGCACAAGTGGGTACTGCTTGCTGGAGCAGGCTGACACTACAAGAAACAAACAGGGGAGGACCCTGAGAAGGAAAAATGCTTTCTTCATATAGCTGCTTGTGATGGGAAGGATCAAAGAAACCATAATGAGTCAGTATCTTTCTTTAAAGAAAATTACAGAAGAATGATTCAATTAAATAGTAGTTTACTCGAGGTTTGCAGGTGGCTTGTGAAGTGTAATTAGATCCCCCTCACCTTTTAAACCCAGATCTATGGCTTTGTTCATTTCAGTGGAGGTGGAGAACCCCATTCTTGGATTTACAGTAGGAGACTGGTAGAGCAGAAGGCTTGTTGTAAAACTCCGCAGTTTATGGCATGATTACAAGGTGCTTTTGTTTTCAGCAGGGATAGCAATAGTACTTTGGTCCAGGCATTTCAGAACTTCTTTTAATCTGTGCTTGTAAGATCATTGGGCACTTTAGGACAAATTGAGACCTGCCTTTCACTGAAACACCCCCTTTCTCTATCATGCTCAGTGTCTTCACAGCAGCCAAGTAGCCTGTTCACATACACTCACTCCAAAGAGCCAAAACCATATCGGATAGGATGGCACAGTCAAAGGGGTAGTTGCAGAATTAGTTAGAGAAATCAGACTGGACTTTATGGGATTTTCTAGTTCTTTTGTTGTATCCCTTTAAAATCCAGTCTTTGAAGCATTTAAGAACTTGAGGTGCCATGATTAAAAAATTCAAGAACCATGTTTTTTCATTTATTCTCTAAGAGGATAGGCACCAATTCCACAGCTTGGAGACATTGGGAAGACTTGCAGAGAAGACAGACCCCGCTTGCCTTTAGTAGGGTGCCTTAAAGGGTCTTTCTCCTTTTGTGGTACCATGCACATTGTTGAAATGATGAAACTCTTCAGGTTTGAGAGCTACTGTGGCAAGCCTGCACCCGTGGGTCTCAGTGTTGCTCATGCCCTTTTGTACTGTGGACTGGATAGTGATGCACAGTATCCCTCCCCACCTCTCTCCCCCCTCAACAGGAGGGTCATGTACCAAAGGCTTCAAGTAGTGAGCTGAGTGAGTAGTGAGGGGCACACAGCATGTTACCACATTAGGACCTTGCTTTGCTGTGTCCCCTCCTGTCAGCTTTTTCGCAGCCAGAGACAGTTAGCTCATACTCTGTGAGAAGTCCCAAGAGCTTCTAGGATGGTTATTTCAAAGCTTCACAAAGTTGTGCATGGTAGCATAAAAATATTGTTTACAGGAGTCCTCATGTATCAGCTCCATCCTGTACTCATATTGCAGGGGTATCTCTGGAAAAGGGCATTTTTCCATGATCTGGGAGAGTCTTGGAGATGATGGAGTAAGGGAAGGGAGGATTCAGCTGCACTTTGCATACCTTGCTGTTGACTTAAGTTTTTAGGTTGCTTTTTGCAGTTAAAATGTGTAGGAAAGGATTCAGTAAGCAATTCTCTGTGTGTTTGTCTTCAGTGAGCTCCTGCTCAGGCAAGGCAAGCATGATTCAGCTGCTAGTTAGTGCTGATGTACTGGAATTGGCAAACACTGAACACTTCTGCTACTGGATCTGCACCAGTTGCTTGATGTGCACCGATGAATGGATGAACATTCACCAATGCTGTTGCACAAACAAATAAGTTAATAAAAAGCAGCTGATTGTGTCACTGTACATTGTATGAACTCCAAAGCAGCCCTGAGATTATTTAAAAACACATGTTCTTATCTTGAAACTCCGAGAAACAGAGTGGAAAGGATTTTGGGGGATACTTCCCTCTCCCCCCCCCCCCCACTATACCTTGTCCTTATATGATTTCACGGTAGAAGAGTTTTTCTCTTGAAGCCTTAGCCTGGGTCAGAATTTGACAGCAAACTCAGCTTTGGATTGTCTCACAGATAAATGGAGCTGTGCTGGCCTTCTGCAGTGAAAGAATTAACTTGTGGGGAAAAGTTTGGGGTGTTTTTAAGGGGACACACTGGAAAGAAAACACTGTGAAAACTGGAATTATACAAACCAGCTGTCTGGCCTCGTATAAAGTTATAGCGGCCTTTTGTACCTCCCTGTAAGTGGTATTTAACCCTTGCTATCATTACCGCATGCTACTGAGACAGATGAACTCCCTCAGCTGATGGCTGAGCGGGGCCTGGGAACAAAGCACGGGCTGATGAGATTGTGAAAGGGGCTGTCGGCAAGGCCAACCGTTAGCTCATTATTCAGCCCGACAAAGCCTCACGCCCTCATGAATCACTTCTGGGTTGTTTTTTTTTTCTTTGTCTCTCCGAGGGAGCTCACTAAAAGTAGCCGCCATATGAAGCGGTCGCAGCAAGCTACCTTGTTTCCAGTTATGTTTCTTTGCCCTCTGGAGGCAAAAGCAATCCCACGGCTAATGGCCTGAGTTGTGCCGAGGGTGCCTCTTCTGCCCCCTGCTCTCGCAGTGCTGATGTGTTGCAGGATTGAATCCTCTGCCCATTCCCTGTAGAGAACCTGTTTTTTCCTTCAGCTGTGGAAATGAGCCCAGATCACTGGCCCTGTGTTGATCCAGACTCCTACTAAAGGGCTCCTGCAGCTTGAGGAGGACTCCACAGTTGTGGCCTGTGGATGGAGACCTACATTAGCTTCCCCATTTTGTCAGCTGTTAAGAAAACCTGAGGAGGAGGGTGTGTACGCACCCTCTCCTGTAGCTGTGAAAATGCCTGAGGGTGGCAACCGGTTTGGAATTCTGCATTCAGCCTCTTGCTGCTACTGGAGAGGGAATGAATCGCCTTTGTGGAGGTGTTCCAGGGCCATGGAAACAACTATATTGCAATGTTGGTGTTCCTTCTGTAACAGCTGTGGGAGCATCTCAGGTCTGGGCTTCCACAGGCTGAGTAGGGCAGGGAGAGGGCTCGGGGGGGGGATAAGGAATGTTCTTTCTACCATGAGCCCCATAGCAGCCCTCAATATACTCAGGAAGATAGTTTTGATCAGAGACGTTGTGGCTGGTATTGGCTGATTCAAGTGAAGCGTAGGAAGTACTGTAGTAAAAAGTAGTAACAACTGCCCACACATGAAGCTTTAATCCTAGAGAAAGAAGGCTTGGCTTTGACAGGTCCCTTGAAGCATCAGTTTCTTATGTGTTGATTTTTTCACTCTGTATGTCGTCATTGCACATGCTACTACTAATTGAGCAGTGTGTGTGTGCTGATTTTTTTCTTTCTTTACTCTTTTTTTTTTTTTTTTTTTTTTTAAATTCTTCATAAATTCCTGGCCTCAGTGATGAAACGTGACCAGCAGTTCTGCAGGTTACCTGTGCATTGCCTGGGAACTCACTGGAATTGGTTTCATTTCTTTGAATACCCAATTTTTCTTGCATTACAAAGCTGGATGTTTAAAGAATCCGAGAGTTCTTCCTCTGTGCTATTCATTACTTTGTGTACCTCTTTCATGTGTCCTTTCATCTGTATTAAAGATATCAAACCTCTTCAGTCCCTTTCCATTGTAGATCTTTTCAGGCCACTAATTATTCTTATAAGCTGTTTCTGAAACTCTTATTTCTCTTTATCATTCACCACTCAAAGGAGGCTGCAGAAAGCAGTGTCCTTATGTGTATGTGTTCTGGAAGCTCCTTTCTCTTCAATTTCTCTTTCTGTCCTCCCCTTCTCTCCGGACTCAGTGCTGCAGCCTTTCCTCACTGTGCCATTGAATCCTGATGACTTCAGCCACTGTAAGTGAAGACTACAGAATCCTTCATTTATATTTATATTAAGTGACTAAAGCTACAGGCCTGAGCATCTTGGTTAGCTGCCATATTCATTTACTAATCATTAAGACAGTTGAAAGACTTTTTTCTTTATTAAAAAACAAGGTACAGTCTTTAAAGAGCACTGTTTTGCAAGAGGCGAAAGCTGTGTTTGTTTTGAAAGGAAGATTTATTGGGATGATATAATCCAACTCGTGCTATCTCCTCACCTGTTTTTCCTCAGGGAGACCAGAGACCATCAATCTTTATTAACATTTCTAAATCAAAAGATAAAAATAATAGACAAATTCCAAAATGGAATGAAAATACTAACAAGAGCTGAGGGAGAAATCTCTTCCTTTTAATACCTGCTGGAATTTCATTCAAAGAGGAGCTAGTTCACTATAGATGTGTGGGATCTGAAAGCAGTTTTGTGACTTCAGTCCTTTGTAATAGGAGATTGGACAGAAAGAGCAGTGGTGCACGGGTCTCATCTGGAGGGATTTATCATCTGAGCTCCTTATGCTGGACTTGCTTCTTATTTTTCCATCTAGTAGCTCCCAGTCTTTTTTCAGTCACATGCCTCATGTGAAAGACCTTTGAGTGTGTCCTGGGCTTTGGCTGTGTCCAATTTCTCACCTCCTTTTACCATCTCCTAGCTGCCACTAGGACAGCTGATGCTTTCCTCATCCTTCAGGCTTTCTCTCCCTCTGGCTTTGGCAGTGCTGGTTCCATCACAGTTACTATGTTGTTGATTCTGTCTCTCGAGATGCATGTTTGTGCTACAGTCTCCAGACTAGTATAGTTTTGGCAGAGCTGAACTTTTTAGGATGCCATGCCTGCATCTGACCTATGGGGTTAAACCACAACAACCCCCCACTGCTGGGGGGAACACTGAGTTCACAAGAGTAAGGCATGTCACACAGGAAAAGACAGATATTTAGTTGGTAAGTAACTTTCATTTTCTTACAAAAATGGGCTGATGGAAAAGCTGCCCAGTGTGCTTTGATGGGGATGAGACCTTGAAATTCATTCAAAGAAAAATGAGACTTGCTAAGTACTTGCAGGATGAAGGTTTCAAGAAGTTGTTATGCTCCCAGCTAACATTCGCTGAAAAAGCAGCAGTTGGGCCTGTAGTATTGGAGTTTGCTCTTTTTTCAGGAGCCCAGTTTAGAAGAAGTCATGCACAGATGTTTAATAGCTCTTCTGTGGCTAGCTGAAATCTCTCCCCTCTGAACATAGTCTGTGATACCTGTTGTGTGCATGCAGAAAAATAATTTCTCCATTAATAAGGAAGAAAGTTGAAGAAAAAGTTTCTTGGTCACCAAGAAACTATGTGATCTACATGGTCACCAGTGGACCATGCGCTGGTGCCTCTTTCAGACAGGAAAGTGGCAAATCAGGCTAAAAAAAAAAAGATTGTTCTCAAAATTTGCTTTCCCTTTACTTTCTCCACTCTCACAAAATACAGCCTTGTGACCTCAGCAAGGCAAAGAGCTGGGGAGCTGCAGAAGCATGCAGCTTATCGGACTGTGGTCTTTAACACATTTTGAGTGTGGCTAACTTAGCTGTAATTCCTAACATCCATCTTTATGTACATGCATGTTAAGTGTATTTAAATTATAATATCTTCAGTTATTAGATTTATTCACACATTTCAATTTCTCTTTCATTATTCTTTGCAGCCAGTGTGTTTTATTGCATATAGAAAGAAAGGGCAGAACCCAGGCTTTTTCTTATTTGCAGATAAAGGGTACTACTGTGATCCAGTGATTGATTTTCTTGCTTGAATCACTAACTATGGATTATACCACAGCTTCTCAGTACTACACTGGGTCAGGATTGAAACTCTGGCCTGCGATAGAGAATCAGAAGAGCAGGGAAGCACATTTTCTGGTTTGCTTTTCCTTTTTGGTCTAATACAGTATATTGTATATGGAAAGAAAGAGCAAACCCTAGGCTTGTATTGGAACTGCCTCATGCTGGAACTTGTTTAGGAACTAAACAGAGTGAGCTTTGTAATTTCCAGTGTACAGCATCAGTTACTTTTGTAAATAGGCTTTAATTAACAAGATATAGTTGCTGTTGACATTTGGTCTCTGAAAACAGACACTTTTTAAAAAATATCTAAAAAGTAGAGAAGTCTGATTGTATTTTTTTAAAATACAGAAGCTAAAATATGTATGCGTATAAAGCACATAAAACACTGCTTGGGATGCCTGGAAGAGCCAACCTGTGTGAAACAGTGACAGCACACCCTGAATCTGTGCTGTAACATAAATTGTGCTGTAACCCTGAATTTTGTGTAACAGAACTGTTCACAGAGCGGAACTGCCATACATAAATAAAGCTGATGGTATGGGTCGTATCTTTTCTATAGAAGCAATTATTGCTAGCTGTTTTGGGAGTAACTGCCTCCAAAGTATTCAAGGAGGTAATTTCTTCCCATGTTGGCTCTTCCAAACACTGTTTTGTGTTCATGATCCTACAGAAGATAATATTTGTGAGCAAATGAAAACCACATGTAGTGGTATGGTTTGAGCTTGATGTATTTTCTTTGCCATGTCTTTCTGGCAAAAGCCTTAACCCGAATTACTGGTGTCTCTGTGAAAGTGTATGAGAAATCAGCTGGTTTTAGCAATAAGAATTTCACGTCAGAGATATTCACTAGTACTGAATTCTGGCACAACTCCAGGTTGCTTTTCTTCTCTGGAGAGCTGCAAAATATTCCTGTTCTTGTGTGTGTGCATTTGTCACAGTGTAATGGTTGGGTGAAGATGCACAGTGAATCTGGCTTTGTTGCTGTGGATTCTCTTGCCTATGCAAAGCCCTGGTGAAACTGGAGGAATTTCTGCTGACAGTATGAGAGGTCCTAAGGTGAGGAATGTGGCAAAGCACAGCAAGTTGGATTAGTCTGTTCTTCCCTCTGCTTTTTGCTCTGGAATGGCATGCCCTGCGATATGCATGGACCAGTGTTGAACACTCTCAGTGGATATATAAAATGTCTCAGAGGAAAGAAATAACTTTAAGTGTTCAAAGGTGAATAAGAGAAGGAGATTGGAGTAGACGCAGAAGTCTCAGAGAGGACAGGTGCCTTGTTTGAAACAGGAGTTGTATATTTTACAGAGGCAGCCTTGTCTGATCTTTTCTTTCAGTGAAGTCTTAACACAGTGTTGGTCTTTACATGGTGCTGCTTAAAGTTTAATTAGGTTCCCGTGTTAGTCCCCAGCTCTGAAGGGAAAGGGGAGGGGTATTAAAAAATCCAAAGGAAATGAATAGAAATTGGACTAGTCTGAGGAGGGAATAAAATCTGCCTTACCCTCTTTGTCTCTCTGGCATACAATGGCTGGTGAGAGGAAATTTACTTCTCATGATTGAGCGACCTGATTTTGTCTCCCGCTTGCACAACACAGTCTCTTGTGAGAAAACGTCTAGTCTTAAATTCATACATAATTGCACAGCAGGAAGACTGAGTTTAAAAATGCAGATTTCTGGGTATTAAGCAGCAGAAATCTGTTTTGAACCCTTGAACTTACTTTGTTGTTTGAATGGCCACCTATAGAACCCATCTGCAGAGAGCCACTGAGACACAGTAGCTTCTTTTATATTGAATAAGTATCTTCCTCCACCCCTCTCTTCTCCTCTCCCTTTTGACATGAATGTATACTGTTTCCTTATTACAAAGGACACTAATTTTGGAACTTGCTTTTGTATGTCTAGGCTATACAGTAACAGTAAATGAGGGTGTATTCTGCTAATCAGTGGCACTATGCTTGGGAACAGTGTTACCTTTATTTTCTAGAGAAACTGGGATGCTTGCTTCATTTTACTTCTTAAGTTAGTAAGCCAAGCCTCCTCCCAATTGTATCAAAGGAGCTAATGTTTACATCTTTACACTAAGGCATTCAAAATCCTGGGCTCTTGCTACAATTTCAGCAATGGAAGAAAACGGCATATACACACCCTCCTGTTGCTGTCCTCTATATTAATTACATTAAGTGATAAAAGTGTAAATTTATACTGTGACTATGGTTTTACAGAGCCTGGGTTTGCATTTTATCATCTTTGCCAAATTCTTAATATACAGGGCAATGTTTGACAAACATGCTGTGAGGAACCCACATGAATATCAGTGAGAAAACTAAAGCAGAGCAGGATGCTTTATTTCATATAAATGGCTTCAGTTTTTCAATTTTGCATTTTTCATATTAAACCACAATAAAACAACTGAGCTCAAACAAATAACCTTCACTGGAAGTGTGCGGAAAACCAAAATTTTGTGGAATGAATGATTTGGAGATAAAAATGCTTTAGTGCTTGTAGGCTTGGGGAGACTTGGCTTAGCATATACCTGTGCTGCAGAATTACCCTTCTTTCATCCTGTTTAAGCTACCACAAATAAAGAAAAATATTCACACTGGGAGGATAATTCACAGTTGTGTTCTTGTCCCCATGTTGATGCAGAACTGGGTAAAGCGGGGTTCTAGTCCTGCTGGGGATTTCCTTAAGTGTGACCTGCCTTTTGGAACATTTTGGGAGATGCTGCAGCAGGACTCTCTGTCCTGACTTTGCATAGAGACAAAGTTACATTAGTGATGTTAGTGTTGCAACTGCTCAGCTTGAGCTTGCTTGCCTAGGGCCTCAATGGCCAGAATTCCACTACGAGACCACATGTCCCATGGCAGAATAGCCCCCAACTGGCCGTCAGTCACCAGCATCTGTGGATTTCTCTTTTTGATGGCACAAGACACATGAGAGGACCTTTCAGAAAGAAGTGTTTGCCAACTTGCCCTCAATGGGTAGCTTTGCTTCAGAGGTTGTTAGGCTGCTTGTGGCAGTGAGAGAGAAATGAGAATAATGTCTCCAAATTTTCATAACTGATGGAGGTTGATGGGCAGTTTTGGAATATGATAACAAGCATGGGGACTTAAGCTGAGCTTCTATGGCGTTTGGAAAATGCAGCAGCCTTTTAGCACAGTATTTATTTGGCATGGGTTGCCTTTTTTTCTGGAAGCTGGCCCCTTTGGATGACATTTCTTCTTAAAGGCTAACATGGTTATGGTTTTATATACCAAGAGTAACGGTTTAAAACTTAAACAGGGGAAATTTAGATTGGATATAAGGAGGAAGTTCTTCACGGTGAGGGTGGTGAGGTGCTGGAATAGGTTGCCCAAGGACGTTATGAATGCTCCATCCCTGGTGGTGTTCAAGGCCAGGTTGGACAGA
>JAOEHX010028217.1:0-33952 GCA_025448015.1 Bolborhynchus lineola | reverse complement strand
TAAAAGTCAGAGTCCAGGAGAAGGAAGAAGCACCTGCTAGATACTAGTCATATTAATAGTCACCTCATAACTACAGTTGACAAAAGAAATAGATGATTCCAATGTTATATGAAGATTCAATTCCTCAAGTAATTATGTTTCAACCTGCTTTCCAAGTGCTTAGACTTGGTTATAGTTTGGATAAGCATTTCCACCCCATTCTCTCCTCTTGCACGTTGTATGTGATCCCATCACTTACATGTCTGAGCTAAAATCTGTGCTTCCCTCTTTCCTCGACATAGGTTCCCTGTCTGTAGTAGAAACTGCTGCTGTTTCTGTTTCAGACAACTGCTGGTTGCACTTTTCATAGATATGAAGTCTTCACTGTGCTGAAAGCAAAATACTAATAACTCCTGGTCTTGTGTAAGTTAGATTAGTCTTTTTCACAAAGTCACTGGCTGATGAAATGGAGGTGGACCACTAGGCATCAGGGTTGTTTTGAAGCTGTTTCTAAAGCAGGCCAGGGTTTGTTAATTTTCTAGATGCGGTATCCCTGCCCCTGTATATGTAGCTAGCTCTGGGAATATTTGCAGTTCCTATCCAGCTTAAGCCCTACTCACTTTTTGCAAGTCTTAAATGTACAGATTTTGGCTTGTCTTCTCAGAAAAGCTGCAATTTATCATTTCAATAGACATGAGATGTTCCCTTCTTTAGCATAAGATCAGATATATTTCGAGCTCTTCCATTTAACTCACCAAAAATACTCAGAAGTATTTACCTCTGAAATTAGCTTGGCAAGTATGTTCAAAAATAGGTATTCCCAACTGAATGATCAGAATCATAGTTAGAAGCCATCACAGAGTCTACTCCAGTTTTCAAAATGATGGTGTGTCTTTCACTGTATCAGCTTCAGCTTTACAAGTGCAATCTAGCATATGGTTATTTTTCTGGAAGAAAACAGGCACATGTGGTGCTGCAGGGCAGAAGCTTTCCAGGAGCATTCCAGAGTCGTACTTGAATCACCTTCCTTTTTTTTTTTTTTTCTACCCCATGTTTTTTTCAAAGGAAGAAAAAAATAATTGAAAAAAATGAGAAAAAAAAAAATAGAATTGGGTTTTTCTTTTACTTCCTTCTAGAAGTTTATGGCACTATGTACTTTTGAATTGGGAAATGTCTCTACTTTCTTGAAATAGTAGCAGAATATAGTAGACAATTATTTGTTTAAATGCAGTTTTGAAATATTAAAGCCATCTTTGCCATTGCTGGGTTTTACCCAGATGTATCCGCTAGCCTTTCAGTCAAAAGGTCTGTGAACTTGTTACGAGCCTAGTATAGTTCCAGGTTGTTCCAGTTACAGACAAAAGCCCTAGGCAAGTGTGCTGTGTTAGTCTTTGTTCTGATATAGCGATCCTTGATGAAAGCAAATCTTATAGAAGACCATGGTGTAAATTCAGAAGTTGTAGCAATTAAGCAGATTAAATTTATCCAGTGGACTTTAATAATTATTTCTGAATTCCTTTTCTCTATCTTAAGATTGTGTTTCAGTGTTTATTACTGATGTGATAATAATGTAAACACTGATTGCAAAGTACTGCATTTGTGGGTTTTCTTGGCTTGGAAAGTCCCAGTCAAGGAGGATATTTTCTTAAATATTTTTTAAAGTAATTTAGCTTTTATCAAGAAATCTATATGAGTGTGGTAACTAAGGAATTTTAACATTTTAGGATATTTTCATTTTGTGTAAATACCTAAGTCATAAAATAGGTTTCAGTCCAGTTCTGTCTACTCCATAACTGCAGGCTTTATTTAAAAAATGATTCACAAAATGCTACATAGTAAAAATAGATGAAGACATTTTTCTGGTCTATGATTATAAATATTACCATATAATATAGTATTTATTACAATATATTGTAATATATTATCATATATTACAATAGTACATTTGTATATATACTGTTCAGTTCAAAAGAATGTTTTGCTGAGATGGAAATAAAATATTGGGATTCAGAGTTTTTTTAATTTTGAAAGGATGCAAAAATGCAGTTTCAAAACCTTACAAATATATTGAACTTTTTTTTTTTTTTTAATTTTCATTGTGTACATACTGATGTATCTTTATAATATTATATAGTGGGGTGCATGTGTACATTTCCTACCACCATACATCTACAAACAGATAAAGACATGCATGTATCACACACAAAAATAGTTGCATTATGTTAATTAAAAGAACTGTAATACATTCTGAATCCTAGGACTATATGTACAATACAAGATTGCAAGATCCATTTATGAGTTTCTAAATTTCACTGAACTTTCTCCACAAAGCAATATGTTTGTTCAAATGTGCTTGTGTGCTTGTTAGAACAGTTTTACAGTATGACTTGATCTTTAGTAAAAGAAAGGAATAGTTAACAATTATGATTATAAGCTTGGTGACGTCAGAGATGGATGCCTGTCATACAGTGTAGCTTCCCAAAATGCCTTGTGCGTTTACATTTTAAGGCTGAAGAAATATGCTTGTTCTTTAAGGGCATATTTTTGACACACACATGCGGTATTGTCTCTTTGCAGTTTTTGGTATGACCTTCTTCTTAGTTCTTGTTCCTCTGATGTGTGATGGTCTGCATAAAGTCTGTTTGGGTATTAAGGATGCTACTTAATATTTATTGAAAGGGAGGAGAGGGCAAAAGTTCTCATGATATGAATTTTAAAGAGTTGCGAAGAAAGGGTTAACATGTTTCGAACTAGCCATGCATTTCACTAGAGTGATTAGGTGTAACTCCCAATTAAAGATCAATAAGGCCTCTAAAGTGATTTATAAAAATGGATTAGCAAGAAATGTCCATTTAGAAACTATTGTGAGTAAAATCACTATACTCTCTGTCATATTGATTGGGCCTTTATGTCTAAACACGCATTAACTGGGGCAGACAATAAAAATTAATCCTCTTCTTTCGTAAAATGGAAGGTCATTTTCCCAGCTGTCCCTGGGGGGAATGATGTCATTAAACACGCTACTAAGACATTTTATTAAATCTGACTAGGCTGTTTGCATAAAAGTAAATTAGAGCAGTCAATATTGGAAAGAAAGGGATTTTAAGAAGCAATAACTAGAGGTATTTATTGTAAGTGTATTATACAACAGATGCATAATTAAATTCAAAACAAGCCCATTAAAATAATGTTAAGGGCCTGGGTTAAAATGACACAAGGCAAGATTTTCAGAGCCCTAAGCATGCCCTATTGTACCTAAGCATTTCAGGGGTTTCTAAGCAGTAGGGGATTTCACATACCATATGCGCTGATATTTTCTGCTCCCTCCCCTCCAGGATAATTTATAAATAAAACCACTGAGCAAAGGGGTGAACTAGTACCAGCCTGACCAAGATGGTGCCCTCAGTAAAACACCTGCAGTTTAGGTTCCAGCGTACATCTCTTTACATTCGTGTTCTCTTGGGTAAGAAGCATCCTGCAACACCAAAAAAAATAAGAAACACAAAAAAATAAAAGGAGGAGTCTTTTAAGATTGTGTTCTGCTGAAGGTGTGTGGCTTTCAAGCTGCTGCTGTGCAGAGGAGCCATTGGCCCAGTCCTTGCCAGCAGCAGAGGTTGTAGAGCTTTTGCCTAAGCATAGCATCTCCACCAATGACACTCTGTGTAACCATTCATGTCTGAATGCACCCTAGGGCCACTCCTGAACCAGGTACTGTATAAGAAACAATTTTTTTGAAGATTAAAGTCAGAATTTCAAGTTGCCTTCTTCTGTGTCCGTACTGGGTGCAGAAGTCACTGCCAGACCTCTGAGTAGGTAATCTCCTTTCCTTTCCTTCTACTCTGAAGCTTGTGATTGACCTGCTCCCTTCTAGGAAAAATTCAGCAGTGGTTAAATTGTTGAGGCCACTGCATATTGTACCGACCACTTATGAATGCACTGTCTCCACAATCTCTAGTCAGCTATACACAGCAATTTTTTGTGTCTTTCTCTAAGGGAGATAGTAGCTGATATGTTGTCTAGGACATCTTTTTGTTAGAACTTCAGCAAGTGGGGGTCTTGGTTATTGCCAGACGACTGGGCTCCCATTTTAATTCTGATAGCATATACCCTGATGCTGTTTTTATTATGCCAGAATGTTCTTAGTAAACCAACACTGAATGGTTCCTGCATTTTGCAAAGATATTATGCATAAGATAACGATAAAAGATTTTTTTAACCCAGAAATCCTAATTTAAATCAGGTAAGGATATGAATCTCAGGTTTGAATAATTCACAGAATCATAGATTCATAGAATCATAAAATCGTAGAATGGTTTGGGTTGGAAAGGGCCTTAAGATCATCTAATTCCACCCTCCCTGCCATAGGCAGGGACACCTCACACTAAATATGTCATGAAAGACTCTGTCCAGCCTGGCCTTGAACACTGCTGGAGATGGAGCATTCACAACTTCCTTGGGCAACCCATTCCAGTGCCTCACCATCCTCACAGGAAAGAACTTCTTCCTTATATCTAATCAGAGTTTGGCAGACAAAAGACAATCTTGTGATTGTGAAACTTGGACTTGAGGTCTGGGTTTCATGCCTGGTTGAGCCGTAAAGATCCCATGCCACACAGTGATCATTTTGGGTCAGATCCTGAGGTCGCTTATGATGGTAGCTGTGTAAGTGCTTTAGAAAAAAAATCAGTAGAGGGGGCTTTATCAGTAACCACCTGAGAGGGGCAAGGAGAGAGGATGGATGCCATGGGCATGGAAAGACTGCAAATCATCATGGGACTTGGAAACATGGATGTAGAACTGGCTGAAAAATGTAGTAATAGTGCCTCTGCTTCATGCCTACTTAAATATGAGGTTTTCCATTTCTTCATTTTGACCAAAGAGTAAAAATCTGAATAATTTCCAATTTTGGCAGATGGTTGGCAGAGAAAAAAATGACCAGCCAATGCCAATTTGATCATCAGAATAACCAATGGCAATTTGATCATTTGAAGCCTCCTCCCTGATCTTGCAATAAAATGATTATAACAATCTTCAGATGTTATTGAGTAAACAGAAAAAAAGAAAAAAAAAGAATAATTCCATAATATCTACAAGTTTCCTAAACTGTTTATTGAGGGATTTGAACATATAAAGACTTTCTCATGGCATTTACTTCTGTTTCATGGCCTAAACCTCTGAAATTCATAGTTGACAAATGCATTAAACAATATGGCAATAAAACTTTGACATGGAAAGGAATACAAGCTTTCATAAAATATTTGTTAGGTAAATAAGTTCAGGCCATGTACCTCTTCAAGGGAAATGTTTAAGCAAGTCTCCTACGTGGTATACAATAAGCAATATGTATGGAGTCAGCTCTGCAGAGAATACAGATAGTGACTGTACAATTTGAACTCGTTAATCCAACCTAAATCAGTTTGTTGTTTTTTTTTTCTTTTTCTTCTACCAAAGCTTCAGTATACGTCTGATCTCAGGATATTGGATTTTTCTTTGAGGAAAGAAATAAATGACTTATCTAGGGAATAAACCCAGTCTCCTCTCAATGCTCACCATATATATTGTACTAAAATAAGGTTCACTGATTCTAATGTAAATCTCTAAAGCCGAACCATGTTAATATGAGTTTCTGCATTTTATGTGGCAGGTAAGTAGGTTGCATCTTAGAAAAAAAGTAGTGAGAGAGATTAGTAATTGTACCTAAGGAGAAAAGGAACAGGCTCTAATACCTTTAAGGTCTGAAACTCCTTGACAGACTAGGAAAAACTGCTCAAACACATTTGTTTTGGTTTAAAATTGAGATGCATCTAGCAATATGACTGATTTCCCCCATCTCCCTTTTCACACACACATTTTGTGACATCATGATTTTGTCTATATGGGCAATTTTTACCAGTACAAACCAGCCTGCATTAATATTAAAAATATATATATCATCCTTTATAAGGATGTCATTGACAACATTTCTGGGGAATAGTCATTCTTGCAGAAACAGGAATTAATTTGTCTCCCAAAGAATTTACACTGTATCATGCTGCTATCTGACATGTTGCTTTTCCACAAAGCTTTGCTGCTAACCCCAAATGTCCAATTTGTTTATTGAAATACCTTTTTCTAGCCCAAAGTCAAGGTAACTGGATGATAGCTCTCTGTGCTAGCACAGACAGGTTCAGCTTCTCTGCATGTCCGGTGTCTATCAAAGATATCTCACATGCTCTTCCACAATGCAGCACATTTCTTCAGTGTCCCAAATAGGCTGTGGATCACATCACATCTATCTCCAGAATACTTCAACTTGTCAACAGCACCAAGTATAGTAATACTGGGAGGGTGACTGTGCAGGGTCAAGGTACAAGAATGGCTTCTAAGAACAGAGAAGAGAAGGTGGAGCTCCATATTTGTGTGACTATTTTGCACTGTTACAGTAATTCTGACAGGATTCCAGGCTGGAAATACCATCATTTTGATGCCAATATGATGCCAATGGGCAGGAGGACTCCAGTAAATAAACGAAAGATGACTTTTTTCTTTCTTTTTCAGAATGATGTGCATGACAGACAAGAAACTCTTGGATGTTTAAAAATACAAGTGAGGATCTTTAGATACATCCAGTCATCCAGGTTGCCATTCCCACTGTCACCAATCTTCTGGTTCTTGGAAATGCTTGGAATGTCAAAGGCATGATAGAAAAGACTGGTAAGCATTATAGCACATGCAGTGGTACTGTGCTCTGTAATACAAACTGAACATTTATTGCCAGTTATGGATATGGACCTATTGCATGGAGTGAGATAGTATAATTTCCAAATACCACTATTTCTCTTTCCAAATTGTAGCTTCCCTGGAGATCCTGAGGATAGGCAATTACAACTGGTGACTGCGCCCACTGTAGAAGGGGCTGCCCACATAATCTCTCGCTACTTGTCACTGATAACTTCCCCCATCTTTCTTATCAAGCCATGTGCCAGCTTCTAGATCAGAACAGCTCTAAACAAAAATACACTTACTATCTGTTCTCTGCTGGCCTCATTTCCTTCTCTATGCCAGCTGGGCCAGATTTAGGAAGCATACTACATCATGTGGCTGTTAAAAGCCATCATTCTGTAGCTGCGTTATAAAGTACCTATCATGCTTTGATCATCCAGGAAATTAATCCAATTAATCAGTGCATAATTATTACGTGCACAAATCTTTAGAAGAGTTTGAGGTTTTTTTTAATATAAAAATCTTATCAGAGCCCCTTTTTCAATAAAACCTTAGTAACCTGTGGTTTTTTTTTTAGTCAGTACAAATCTAAGTAAAACACTATGCAAGAACTTCCATTTTTTTAAAGTTCTTATCAAAGTACATTACAGCAACTGCCAAGAAAGACAGACAACATATCATATAGCATTAGTAAGTCAGAAAAGCCTCAGTGTCACACAATAATTTTAAAATGTTTGCATCTTTATCAAGTGATATGAAGTACAGAAAGAAGGTTTTAACACTTGCATAGTGAACATATTTTTTCCTTTACCCTTTAATTTGTGAAAAGGTTGTCCTGGGTTCAGAAGTAGCTGTCATTTTTCTCCTTCTTAGTAGCTGGTGCAGCGCTGTGTTTTTGACTTTCAGCCTGGGAATAGCGCTGATAATACCGATGTTTATAGTTACGGCTTAGAATGTTTGGTTTGACCAAGGACTTTCTGAGTCTCATGCTCTGCCAGGGAGGAAGGGAAACAGAGACAGGACACCTGACCCACACTAACCAAAGATGTATTCCATACCACAGCACATCATGCCCAGGATGTAAAAATGGAGGGCAGAGACCCAGAAGGGCGTGGAGGCTCACGACTGGGTTGGACTTGGTATTGGGTGGTGAGTGATTGTATTCTCTTCCCTTGTATTTCCCTTGTCATTATTATTATTGGTGGAAGCAGTTGTAGTTTGTGTTACTTAGTTACTGGACTGTTCTTATCTCAACCTGTGGGAGTCACATTCTTTCCATTCTCCTCCCCATCTCCCCAGGAGCTGGGGGGCAGAAAGAGAGAGGAGTGAGTGAGCAAACTGTGTGGCTGGCTGGGCTTAAACCATGACAAAGGTCCTTCCTGCCATGCAAATATGCAGGAATTACAACTTGGTTGAATAACAAAAAGTTATCCGTGAATTTTTAAAGAACAGGCTTTCCAGGGTGCAGGAGAAAAAGTGCTATGTTGGTTTGAGCCTATCTGGTCTACTAGGGAGACTAGGGAAACAGACAGGGAGACAAATAGGCAGTTGATGGTGTTAACGGATGGAAGACATTATTCTCAGAAAACATTCTCTGCCAGATGAGGCATCCCTCTTCTATCTCATTCCCCTTAGGCACACTGTTGCATATCCTGATTTTAGGGAACTTGTCATGTTGAGAAGAAAAATTTTTGGTTTGTTCTGCTATCACACTTTCCTGGCCTGGCAGGGAAAACAAGGGGTAGATGGCAGCTCCATTTCTTTGATCACTCTATCTCTGTTTCAGACAGTGGAATTGAGGCCAATCACATCAGTCCCTTAAATTCCTCACCAAGCTCAAAGAGAAAAGCCTAACATACTGTTCAGGATCCCTTTTTAACCTTTTCTCAAGTGACACCAAACTTCCAAATTTTGTGAATTGAAATCTCACTTGTCCTTTACTATAATATCTTGTTACTAGAATTGCTTTCTCTGCTGATATATTTAGTAGTCTACAGATTTAAACCAAAAGCTTGAAGGATTTTGATTTTTATTTTTGTTAGAAGTGTTCCCGCCTAGCTAACATTATGGTACAGAGTATGATTTAATTCATAACAAATCACCATATTTTAAAGTCAAGCCAACCACTTTGAAGAGGCAAGGGCTGTGGCATAGTAAGAGGAATTATGCCATTGTCAAAGCTTGATGTACAGATACAGAATGATTCTACTTCTGTGTATGTCCCAGTGTGCATGAAGTGCAGAATCCCACATTGCATAAAGACAGAAAGGAATGCAGGATACCCACCCACAGTGCTGAATGCACACACTGAATGACAATCCTTGTGTGATAGCAGAGTTTCATAAGGACTTTACCTTAAATGCATGTTCCTGTTTATAGGGAACATTGAATGATTTCCTTGAAATGCAGATTTTCTTGAGGAGAGAAACCCCACATGCAAGTAGTTCAGAACCATTCTACAGCTAAATGTATTAGTCACCAACTAGTCAGTGTGTTTACAGACCAACTTCTGTTAGCATTGTCATAGTTTCTCCAAAGGAATGCTGGTTATCAGTTTCTACATTGCTCGTCTGATTCCCCTGAGCCTTTACCAAAGACCAATAGACATTGGCTAAAAAGTCTACAGTTGTCAATAAAAATTACAAGACTTAGAGAACAAAAATATTGAGATCCTTGTTTTGGTCTGAGTTGGCAGTAGAAGGATCCAAGCAGTATATCCTGTGCTAGTAAAATCTGAGGACAGCTTGGATTTTTCTGTCAGAGAAGAGGACAAAAGGACAGAGCATGATGTGCTGGAAGGTGAATAGCTGTATGCATACAGGGTACTCCAGGTTAAAAATATTGCACAGAATATTGCCTAGAAGCTCCTAGACAATTCTCAGGAAATCTTTGGCTTTGCTGTTCTGCTGTTCTGCTGAGCTTAATTGCCTAGTCTTACAGTATCTGAGTAAAAATAAGGAATTTATAACATTAAGCATTGCTATCTGAACACAGCTATCCCTTTCTCAGAATAATAGACCAACTAAAGACATTCTGATTTTATAAAGGTTTTCATCATCCTACGGGTGCTCTATTCTTTTCTTGTTCTCTCTTTTTACTCTTAATATGCTCATTCCTCTCTAGACCAATGTACCACTGTTTCTGTGATAGGCCCTTTTGTGACATTCAGTGGAATTATCAGTGGAATGATAATCCCCTCTCTGCACTGCACACCTCTTCAGATTTGTCTCTCAGCCCTTCCTCAAGCAAACCTCAAGTGAGAGTCCAGAATTTACAGAAGCCAATGAAAGAACCTCCCTGGACTGTATTTTGCATGTGAAAAATCTTATTATTTGCAATTTTTTAGCCGAAAGCCTATTTCCAATGTTACTGCTGATGTTATTGGACTGGTAAGGACTGCATTCAGTGGAAAGTTTTAGGAATGTATTCATGGCAGTTAGCATAACAGTAGAAGTAACTGGTGTTCATAAGTACACTGTTTCCTTCACTTTGAATTTTCTTAGTGTACCTTGGTAGTGATGGTCAGCTTTCTCTGACATTTTTCTTTTCTTTATTTTCCCATTAATGCAGGGGTTTAACTCTCCCCTTTCTTTAATTCAAATTATTCCAACCCCAAATTGGCTATTACATCCCATATCTGCTTTTATGAACATAAGACAGAAGAATAGCCTGGAATATTGTGTGCTCAATTTCTGTAACTGCAACTCACAGCCATTTATCTCAGAAGGGTCCATATGTCATTAATTCCTCACACCTTGGTTAATCGTTTGTCAATATCCCAAACAAATTTAAGGTCATTAATGAAGACCAACATTCACAACTGTAATTTGTTACAGGGAAAGACTGGGATAGTCCTGGAGCACTGCTAGTACTTGGGTGTCTGCAATGACCTGAATTCTGCTGCGCAACTAGTGTGTGATCCCACATAGTAGATCAATAAAACACCACAACATTCAGCATCCAACAGATCCAAGGCAACCACAGGCCCACTGCAATTGGGATTAATAGTATACTGTAAATGCAGTGCAACTCCCCTTGGTGCACCATGATATCATCTAATCCAAAAATACACATAATGAGCTTTAATTTTTTATCCTTGTATTTTCTTTCATTTAGTTACAAAACCCATTCCATAATTTAATCAGTATTAATGTGAAACAATATAAATTTTGTCTGGAAGACTGTTCTAAGACTTTATACATTTTGAGATTTAGAAATATACCTGATTTTTGTCTAAATTTATTAATGACTGAGTTTGATCTTTTGAGCTCAAGCTGATATTTTACCTTAAATTATTCCCTGCCACCAAATACATTTACAGGAGCTCATGATCTCTTATCATGCTTGCTGTTCCTATCCAGCCATCTCCTTAGGTAATGGCCTGTCACATTTAAAAAGCAGCCATGGTAGGCAAGTGCTTTATGAATGCGACTGATAAATTTGCTGCTAGACCTAAGGTTTCACAAGGACAAGGAGCTCCCTGGGAGAAGGTGCATAAGGGTGCCTTAGGTTGGCTGGAGGTTTTTCTGTCTGTTTCTTGGGGAGCTGAGCTATGAGCACCAGGACACTGACAGGTTAAGGTAGCAGTACGACACACTTGCCTTCGTCCTCATTCCATCTTCCTTCTTGTGTTGACATGAGTAAAAAGAAGATTGTTTGGGAATGCTGTGTCCTAAATAACAATTTCTACTCGGATGCAGCAAGCATCATTGCCAAGTTGCAGTACTGCAGCTGCCAAGGGGAGGGACACTGCATATTTAGAGTAGAATACCCAGACTGGGTGTTTTACATTGTAAAATTAATAAATTTTTCAGAATCTCTTTGTTTTGGAGTTAGTTTTTCTTGCAATTTAGGCTAGATGGAGCTGTGGGGGTTAGAAGAAGAAAAAACATATTTGTGTTACAGAAAAATCCAGGGTCTTCCTGTACCTTTGCTATATGATTAATTTACCTCAAAAGGGCTTTAACTTGTCTCTGAGAAAAGGATATAACAGCCATAACCTGTCCTTTAGGTAGGCTTTAGTTTCACTCCAAATGTCCTGCTAGTGGCAGCCCTTGTACCACTTTGGCTCTGTGGTTTCCCTGAAAGCAGGTTATTATCAGATGCCTTCTGTCAGGCAATTTCTGATGCTAGAATGACTGAAAGACTTTCAATATAATTCAAAATCAGGTGGCAGCCAAGGCTTAAAGCCACCTCTCTATGGGTCACCACATTCCTCTGAGTTCTTATCCCAGCTGGAGAAAAAGGAAACCTGAGACTCAGGTCTCCACTTATTTGTGTAGTCTTTATAATTTTTAAATAGCACATACACATCACATACTTTATTTGGTACAACCGATTAAAAAACTCAACAAAAACAAACAAACAGACAAAAAGAACAACTGTGAAGGAAAGGGCACCATTCTGAAAAAACTTTTAGAAGAAGTGTTCTCCTGTCTGAGCTACTGCATGCCCGTCCTTTTTGTTTGCAAAGCCATGCACCAGGGGTGTAAATGCTAGCCTCACATGAGGTGAAGAAGTTACGGCATGGAGTTGTGAGAATATGGCCTTTATCTGCATTCTGGGAATGGTTTTGTTCTGCACTCTCTGCTATGTGATGAGGAAGGACTAAAAAGCCTGGACACCCAGACAAAAAGGGGGCCATTTAGCCTTTTCACTGAAGTCTAGGATCCTTGCTGAGGGATTATTTTATGTAGGCCTGTGTTTTGGCTAAGGAGGTCTGTTTTTTACTCAAAGCCAGGCAGCAGATGTCAGGCCTCAGAATTACTCACAAAATTATGACCTTGCTGGGTCAAGGCCTATACAACCTGCTTTGCCTCAAGCTGTGTCAAACACAAGTGGTAGAAAGACTTTCCCCAGGCAGGCCTGTCTGGGCGACCAGCTATCCCCAGTTTTCCCTGTAGATTGAATTCCTTGTGAAATTCTACAGCTCTGAGAAAAAAACCTCCTGACAGTTAACTTAGCTTTTTCTTTTTATATAAGTAATGAATAAGGCAGTGAAGGTTTTTTAGGGGGTAGAGGTCTAACACATTATTATGCTATTTTGTAGTAACAATTTGTATTGTCAGGAAAGTTTGTTTGGGGTTTCCATGTGTGACTAAAATATGTTAGTACAGAGAGTGTCAAATATAGAGATGATACGCTCAAAGAACCAAATGTGAAAATGAGGGCAGTATATGAAATGCAGTCTGTGGCAAAATCGCATTGTGTATTGGATGTAAATATCTTCAGTGTGATGATCTTTAGCGGGGAAGAACAGCTACTGTGATTAAGAACAGCAAATTATATTTGCTATAGTTATTGTCTTATTGGGAAATATTCACAGTCAAGGGTTTAAAAATGTAATAAAAAGTGGATCAATATGTGTTTGAGGATTTCATCAATTGCATATTAACAGCGCTAGTCCTTCTGACCTCTTTTCTTTGAGCTATTCCCTTGATCAGAGAAGAAATGATCTAATAAATTATGGGTTTATTCATCCATGTGCTGAATTCTGTTTCATATTTCTTTTTGCTTGCATACAAAATTGAAAAACAGTGTGTGATTCCTGAACATGGTTCTGATTCTTATAATGATAGATGAGCATCACAAATTTTATAAGCAAAGATTTCAACCGAATTTCTGCAGAACAAAAATCAGAGAATTTTAAGGTATATCATAAGATATTTAACACTTGAGTTCATATCAGTACAGCCTGGCAAATCAACTATAGCAGTTTTCACATTAAATTGACCCTTTTTGCACAGTCTGAATTTCTGCAAGTGGATCACAAAGTTCTGGAAAAGTTTTGTGCTTTGCTTTTTCTTTTGTGTATTTGTGCATAAAGGTCACTGTAAGTGTTGTTCACTGATCTGCCTTCTGTATTTTGTGGTGACTTGCATGTGTTATTTGCTCTTAGTTTTGTACCTCACGTGATATTTCAGGATGATATTCCTGAAATTTATATTTTTTATAATATAAGAAAGCACAAAATTGTCTTTTTAGGATACTGTCAAAATGAGAATGAATAAATATGAAAGATTTTTCTGTTGTCTTTTGCATTCCCTCCTGAAGAAATCAGACACGACTTGTTTCATGTGTAAAGGGAATAATTAACTTAATCTAAAACTATTGCATATATAACTATAATGGCAGTGACTCAATGGTGAATTTGTCTTAATATTTATGTTCATATTTGGACAAGTGAGCTGAACAGTAATAAACTTTTACTTAGGAGCATTCTGAGTTGCATGGGTGCAAAGAATGCTGCCCATTAATAAAGTCAGTAAGAGTTTTTCCATTAACATGCGTGGAAAAAATATTTACTGCCATTTTTGTTGTCACACACATATTCTTTTCAATATAGAGTAAAATTTTCCTGGATAGGGATACTGAATGTTATGTAACTCAGAATAACATACGTATTTTTTCTTAATTTACTTCAGTGTGTATGTGAAAATGCATGTAAAATCATATTTATTTATAAATCCTAACTCCAGCATTTTTGAAATGTGTCATCTTTACTGGGCCTCTATGCTTTAAGAAATAGTGTTTCTCAGGATACACAATGCTGAATTCTCTGCAGTGTTTGTAATACACTTAGCTGTCCTAAATCGCATTCTCCTGTTACTTCATTTAATTGTGAATACTGTGTTACAAACCTGAACGGACTTGACGTTTTCACCTAGTACCAAGTCTGGTATAGAGCAAATATCATTGAGAAGGGAAGCATTTGCTTAGGAAAATGTCTTTTTGAAGAACATTTCTATACCACATGAACTCTTGCTGTGTCTGCACATTCTGTCTAATAATATTTTCTGCTTTTGTGGTTAAAGAGAAACTATCTCCAAGCTCAAGGAGTATTGAATCAGTTCCTGTTGAGGGTTATCGATGTACTGTTCCCTTTACCCTGAAACTTTGTTCAGAGCTATTAAAAAACGAAAAAAGGTTTACACACATAATCAGGGAAAGCTAAAGTATTTGTCTATTCAAAATCACAAAAATCACATGAAGATCAATATAAAATTCTGATTTTTATTGTTTAGAGCTTGACTTCCAGTGCTCTGTTGTTCTGGAAGATAACTGCAGTCTCTTTAAAAATATCCAGTTTTATCCCTCTTTCTGTGCAGATGACTAAACAAAAAGAAATTAAAATTTTAAAAATAGGGAATAAGAAAAGATATCTGTAGTAAAGCAAAATAGTTATTCCTATCAGTATCGGCCATTCTGATGATAAGAGGTATACAAAAGATGTGGAGCTGAATGATTTGCTAAATGAATGCTGGTAACTAGTAATTTGTGGTACTAGATTTACCCAGGTTTTGTTCATATTTCACTCTTAGGTTTATTTTCAGTACTACTGTCAAATGGTCCTGAGAAAGACCTAACAAATTTAATTCCTTCCACATGTCACCTTTTGAAGGTGTACTGTATTGAAATTAGGGAAACATTCACAGAATCTTTATTCACAAGTTTTGTTGATGACTCTATTCCAAAGAAGGTGTCAGTAAATAAAAAACATTAAAGCAAATGCAAACACATTTACTGCAGAATATGACACTTTTTTTTTCAGTTTATTCAATATATAGGAAAATAATGCATGACTTTATTTATCCTTTCATTTCTTGACAGTTTGCAGTTAAAATACTAATCTGTATTAGAAATAATCACCTCTCTAAGTATCATGAAGGTTTTTAGCTGAAGGTCAGGCTCATATGTGTATACTCTGTTTTGATGTAATCTGATTCAACAAACTATCCTATTGATTTTATGAGGATTGTTTCATTAGAGAAAGCAGAACTTCACCACAGTAAGCAGAGGAAAGGTGAAAAGATATTCTTTTTAAAATCACAACAGAGAGGAATGGTGAAAACCAGTATGGAGTCCTATAACTGTGAGAATAGCATGACATTATTTACCTCGAATTAAATGATTGTTAGACTTGTCCATTCTTAGGGAATATTGCAAAGACATTTTGGTACTTAGGTAATAAGAAATGCTTAGCTTGAAAATATTCTTCTTTCACAGGAACTGAAGAGCTAATCTTAGGGTTTTGTCATGTGAGTAGGAGCACTGCCATTTGAAATTAAATGAGGCTTTTGAGCACTGAAGTTTTAATACTTCTTTGATGCACAGATACAAGAGAAACTGTCTTACAAAAGTAAAAACTATCACCAAGTTATTTTAGTTGCATCTTCAGTCAGAATTCAGTGGCTCAGAACAGATCCGACATTAAGTCTTCTTTGTAAAATCTCAAAGGATTTATTAGAAGCAACCTGGCCTTTTTTGGAAGAATTTTGGAGACCAGCATTGTGTCAACCCAGAACATATTAGTTTTGTATGTCATACTTTAAAAAAACTTTGTAAATGGTAGATCTAGACTGATTGCACATATTCTGGGTGCTTAATGATAGGCAATGCATAGAGAGACACAGCATACAATTATAAAGATGTCATTCATGTAGGCACATGAATTATATAATAAAGGTTGTGGATTTATATCTACTAACCTCAGAAACTGTGATATCCAACAGATTGATTTTGTGCAGTTCCTGATAATCTCTTCTCTGGGTACCTTTGCTTAGCCAGATTTTCAGTTGATTGGCAGGCTGATCCCTACCTTACTGCATTGAGCTGACTTTGAATCAGTGTCCCAGTTTTCTCCATATGCATCATACTACTTTCTTATTTTCCCATTGAACAGGACAGCAGATGTTCACATGAAAATTTCCTTGAATGCTCAGTTCAAGGAAAGAGATAACAATTTTCCAACTTTTCTTTCTCCTTGGTTTCTGGTTGTACAGAATATATCATGCATGAGCTGTGCTCTTTGTCAGTTGGGACGTTATGGAGAAACAGGTTTCTGAGTACAGATATCCTAAGTTCCAGTCCCACTAAAAAAGGCAATTTCCCCTCATGGTAGGTCAAATTGTACCTCAGTTATATCCATTCAAGCCGTGGGAGCTGAGAGATTAATTTGGCCTTGTATCTGTGTCTTCCTTCAAAAGACAGCAGCACTGTGAGGAAGTTAGTCATCTGAGGGTGCCAAAATTTGCTGCTCCAGGAATGAACTTTTCCACACAGGAGCAGATAAAAATGAAAACAACTTAAAAAAATTCAATTAGATTAACAGAGACAAGTGAGTGCTTGCCCAGCCATTCCTGAGCAACAATTTATTCCTAGGGTGGTGCGAGAGACTCAAGCCAGCGGTCAGCAAGCTGACAAATCTGTCAGCTTTGCTGGGTGGCTGTCAGTCAAACCAGGTGCCCGCTGTGTGTTGTGGTGCTCTTTGTATTAACACCCTGCTGAGATAATTCTTTTTTATCCTTTTTTTTTGCCACCAAGAGGGTCTGCCACCACACTGCTGTTTTTCATCTTGTTAATTGAGTCATTTATTTCGTTAAAAAGGTGAAACTTTATCAGGGTTTATGTGCCAAATGTGAGAAGGCATATTTAATGATACATCAAATGTTAGTAGCATACAGGTGTCTCTGTGTATGCTCTTTAAAATGCTGAGGCAAAGTAGTTCTTGTAAATTAAAATCACCTGATATTAACTAAAAATAGGCATTTTGTTCCCAGGCGACAATGCAAATACACTTTACATACATGTGTATATGTTTGTTACTAAATATATAAAGCATGTGGATATTTATATCTAATTTTCAATCAGCAGATTCATCCATATTAGAAAGCAGATAACTGGAGGGATGAACAATACAAGAGCAGAATTCAAAATTATGTTAAAAAAAATCCAGAATTTCTGTGTGACTGTTAAAAATCATATTTGAAAAAAAAACTGTCAAGCTTTTCCAAAGAAGATTTACCCATCACTGATTACCTCTAGTCTTTCCATAGTACTTTGTTCATTTTCTAGGTATTTCTAAAGCAGTTAAGTTGGGGGTTTTGTACTTTGTTAAGAAAGCCATTTGATTGATTAATTAGTCTAGGCAAGCCTCCAATGAAATGGATGAAAATCTTTCTACTGACATCAATGGCTGGTGATTCATATCTCCAGGTCTGCTTTTATGAGGGAACGAGTCAGGAGTCTTCAAAAAACCTAAGCTCTACTGAGAACTAATAGTGTTTGGGCCCCTATCTTCCTCAGGCATCTAACAAATCAGTGCAGGTTCATCACCAAGTAGGTTTACTTCACAGGATCAATCCCATGCTCCCAGATGCAAAATGAGAGGAAGTGTCCTAGAAAGGGGACTATTGAGATGTCAAGAAGACTGGTTGGTGCAATTACCAGTTGCTATGTAGCAGTCAAATTGGTAGTTGATGTTAGTGAAAACTATGTTCTGCCTTCCTCTTCGTGACTTCTATCTCTTAGCAGAACCAAAGGAGATTGACACCGCCAGCAGACTGTGCATTTCTCTTTAAAAGAGCTGTGTAATTTGCAAAAAGAAGTGTTGATTCAGTATTTTTTTAAAATAACCAAAATTACTCAATCCCACTAGCAAGAAAAAACAAATAAAAGGAAAATATATTGTGGAAAGTCTGTCTTTGTTAACTGGATTTCTTTCCTCTGCAATCCACTGCTAAGTGCTGCCTTCTCATGTGGGGTTAGCTGCCCCTCCCCCAGTTCCTGTCCCCCTCGTGATTGCCAAGATCTCATTAGTTTAGGAGGACTAGTACCGTCTGTGTCTGAAAGACACACTCCCACATGGTTTATTTAGTCAGCAGCTACCAAATTCACCCTGACTTCCAAAGCTGAGAGTATGTGAGTGGATCTGATATCAGGGCACTAATATCATGCTAGTGTTTCTGAACCCAACTAAGCGTGTGGGTAGGTTGTGTAAGTAAGAGGTGTCTCACTTTAGTTTCAGCATTAGTCACTGTGCTCATTTATTGCTTCAAAATGATCTAGTCCAGGTGTGCAGTTTTCATTCATGCGGCAGAATTAGTCTGAACAAGGGCACCAGAACACTTTTCACCTGTCTCACCTAATATCCTTGTTCTTTCCTCACATCATCCCACAGGTACCAGAAACTGTATGATCACTTGGATAAATCTTTGGTTTCATTGCAATAGCCACCAAACATATTCAGTATGAAAAAAAGCAATGTGTTATCTGCTTATATTTCTCTGAAATAGTTGAACCATAGTTCAACTTTTGAATGGCAACTTCTTTCTCAATAAACCCACTCCTGTGTTAGTTCACAGTCCTAGCTCCTCTGTGAATGACAAAAATAAATGTTCGCTGATTTTTAGACCCAAACAAGCTCCAGGAGAATAAACCAACGTCTAGGAATGGATGTTATAGCACCAGGGCTTCTAAGAGGTGAGAATTTTAAGGACTGCCAATCAATCAGTGACTTTGTTGACCTGTTTTCTACTTCTAGTAGGAAAGTTTCAAATCCTGGGCTGGAGTTGTCTTAACTTCAGCAGCCCACTAGTTTTTTCCCTGCTCTCAAGTGGTAACAGCTCTCTTGTTCTCTGTGATCACCAGTCTGCCTCCTGGAGAAGGCTTGTCTCCAGCCCTCATCTTCCTTCATGTGAATGTGCTGTCATCAGGTGTCACTGTGACAAGAGACTCTGGCTTACACTTGCTATCCAATGTCCACTGCCTGTTTCTTCCTGACAGCTGGCATGGTGGGGGCATTAACAGTGAGGCCATGCTTTTTGTCTACCTGACGGCTCTAGTTTCACAGTTCTACAAAATATGTAGCACCCAAATGTGGACAAAGTTCAGATGAGCAATACCATTGGGGTTTGCCAAGACCAAAAACTGTCTGTCATTACAAACTGTAAATAAAAATAGTGCAATCTCACACAAAAGGGACCCAATGACATTTCTACTACCTCACAATGATCAGAATTATTTTTTTATTTGTCTGGATATACTAATGAAACAGTTTGTCTTCCTCTTACCAAGGTTGTTCTTGTTGCATTTGGAAGACAGCTATAGGTCAGATTATTACTGTGCTGTAGGAATAGAGTACAAAGGGGTTATTCTGGCCCCTCAAAATCTACAATCTAAAAGTAAGACAGAAGCCATAGGAACAGTAGAAATGACCATGTTAGCTGCTTAGACTAAGTTTGTCTAAGTCCATGTGCTGTGTTAAAGTGGATGTAGAGGATGTTTAAGGGAAATATAGAGGAGACAAGGTAAGCACAAAGCAGTTGGTAAAGAAAACAGCTTGGTGAGATTTGGAAATACAGTGAGATGATCTATATCGTTTGGTTAGATAAAGCACTACATAGCTCATCCTACGTATATAAGAAAATCTCTGGTAAGTCTCTGCCTTTTGCTATCAGTATTAATTTGTACTTATGTTGTCTTATAGTCCTGGGTGACAAGACACTTTGTTAATTCTTATAGTACTGAGATGTTACGTAGATAGAGTTGAATTTTATTTGCAGCTGAAGATACTAAATTACGGAAAAAGTGTGCATGAGATCAGTGACAAGGGCTGGGTCTCATTCCCACAAGCCCAGGCTTTCCATATTTTCTTTCCACTTACATATAACCTGGGCCTGTATTTTTCTGGTAGACAAACATACAACATAACCACCCCACTTTCCTGTAGTAGCACTGTTTACTATTTCATATACTGTCACACTACCCTTTCCTTGTCTTATTATCCTCTTACTTGCATGCATCATCTGGGAGTCATCCCCAGATCCCCCACCATCACTCTTCCCAGTAGCCAACCTGTTCTCCCACCCAAATCCTGGGACTTTCAAACAGAAGCGTTAGTCAAACAGAGATTATTTGGCTCAGCAGAAACATAAATAGCTAAAAGGGAGTTTGCAAACTGCAATCTATCCCTCTTTGAAAAGAAGCTCTGAACAATTCTAACTCTCTGAACTCCAAACCCTGATGTTTTTCCTTTCTATGCAGAGCAGAATCTGTTATCCAAGGGCTCATGCTCTTTTGTGTTAATTTCTGAAAATTAGAGATGGCTGGGAAATTTGTTTCTATCATGCAGCACTTTATAGCAAACAAAAATTACTGGTTTTGCTTTCCTTGAAATTATTCAGCATTGAAATTTTTCCCACTGCCTCAACTCAGAAATTCTATCTTGATTTCTTCTAATTGAAAAGCAGTTGGTGAATGAAGGCAAGGTGTTATTCACCCTCCTCCCCACTGAAGTTTGCACATTATGTAGTTATTAGTTGAAAAATTAAAAAAAACTTCCCAGAAGTAAGGACTGGAACCCTTTTTTATGTATATAAATTTATTTAGGGGAGTTTGTTTTCTCTGTACAGATCTTAAAAACACACTATTAGGAAAGTATGTAAGCCAAAGCGTTCAACTAGGAAAATTATTTGCAAAATAGAAATCCTGTGTCCTATTTACTGTGTTTGCCAGCTACTGAACGAACATGGCAAGGCAAAATTGGATTTGGATCTGTAGTTCGTCAAGTAGTGACCAGCAGGGATGGTGCTGATTTGTACCCCAGATCATTTCTCTGCACCTTTTGCCTGTGATTAATACCTTGCTAAGGTTAGGTTGATTTCTGTTCTTCCACCCTTTCTGTGTCAAGCTTACCACAGATTACATTCTGTAATAAAATGAAACCAGTTTAGGTAAGCAAAGCCATAATCTGACAAAAAGGTGGGCCTGGAGGTGTTTTTCTTAGATTTGGCTTACGATCATGGTCCCACTTACTACTGGCCCATCAGACAAAAAGTAATGATTGTAAAATTGCCATTACTTACCAAGATGCCCTTGGGCCATAAGAACTCAGCTAATTTTGAACTCTGTTGATAGGTTCCTGGGCTTTGTGTCTGAAGATCAGCAATTAGCTTTCTATTAAAGACAATATTCACACTAAAGCCACTGACAGAGTACTATGAAATTATCCTTGTCATCCAGTATGTAAAGCTTAAGTGATACTGAAGTGTAAAGCTCAAAGGGAAATGCACTAAGAAAGTGAAAAAGAGCTTGTCCATTGTACCTGCACCAATTGCCATGTTGACAAGCTATGAAGAAATGAACTTAATTTCCACTGTGGAGTATTTTAAACATACTCTCTACTTTAGGCCCTAGAGATGAAGGAACATACAGCAGAACAAATTGTTACCCTGGATCCAGTTGCCCTACTTTGTCAGAAAAAAAAGTGAGATAAATGCCAGTAACTTCACACAGTGAGAAAATGAATCTTGCTACTGTTTGAAAATGGAACAGCATTCAGAGGACACTGAAGTCAAAATACAGGCCTTTATTTAATGGAGCTTGGGTTCATATATTATGGTGATATAACAAATATTCTTTTCTAGATGTTAGCTATTGCAAGGAATTAGGGATGTTGTCATTGCAAATTGTACTTTTACTATACCTCAGCTAGGCATGCAATGTCCCTAGCTTGTATTTCCCTCATCATAAAATTCAGTGATCTTCTTCAAAAGGTCCACACTTGTATATGGTTTCACATACAGAAATGCTCCTCCAGGCTAGTCTTCATTGCTCAGTTCTGTGCTATGCAGAAAGACTCAGCTAATTTGAAAGGAGTTAACTGGGTTAACCTCTGTGACCACAGCATCACTGTGGCTAAATTACAACCAGTAGCATAGACTTTCTGAAAGAGCATCACACATCTGTAATAGCTGTCATCTCCTTCTGTAGGTCTTGGAAGGAAATTTGGTGTCTCAGACACCACATTAATATAACTGTGGGTAAATTGATGATCCCTTTTCTTGAGTAACATGTTTCATTGTCTTTCCTCCTCTAATTACTCTTTCTCCTTTTCATTCTTTTTGCCATTCTCTGTATTACAGTAATTATTTGACATCACAGTGAGGATCCAAAGACCGAAAAAGCTGTATCAACAGACAATAAATAATTAAACAGGTCTTTTCCCAAAGGGCAGAATAAAGGAAATATGCTCTCAGACAAAACTGTTGCTACCCTTGCACTGTGCTGTATTTCCTAACCTAAAAAGAGGAAGAACATAATGTGTTCTCATTCAGGACTGGGTTAATCTCTCTTGGTGGTTATTTGCAAAATCCATTGATCAATAAAGTCCTCCTACTGAACTTAGGCATTTGGCAAGGAATGAGTTATGGATCCTTAAGTGTGCTTGATTAGCACCTTAACCAAAACACTCTGTCAGGCAAGGAAATGTTAAAGCAATATTTTTCAGTGAGATGTCAAGATGGTTACTACTGGAGCTTTCTAAAACAGTAAAGCTGGAATACAGAGGTGTTAAGTATGCATCATAAAGGTTTTCTCATTTATTTTGCCCTTTAGTAGTTTTTGGGTGCAATATCCCCAAGTATTGTATTTTTTTCTGGAAGAACATGACAGATTAAAAAAAAAAAAGTCCTAGCAATGGCTTATTCCTCCCTGCCACACATTTTCCCCTAATTTCTCTCCCCAGTCTTTACCTGAAGAAAGAAAAACAGGAAAAAGTGATAAGAAAAGTGGGAAGAGGAGGACAAAGAGAAATCGCCAACCCCCTAAAATTCTAACACCAAACAAACAAATGCTTTTGATTTTTTCATTTTATATTTCTTCAGTTTCCTTTTTGAAAAAATAGGGGAAAAAAAATAGAAAACCTTCCCTCAAAATAAATCTCTGGGTTTTTTTTTTTGTTTGTTTGGGTTTTTTTTTATTTTTTTTTTTATTTTAAGTGGCCATTTTAATTTCTAAAAGTTTCTAACAAAACATTTATGACACCTTTAGTTGCTGCAGAATTTTAGCCAAATGTATTTTATTCTGATCATCGTTGCAATACTTGATGTAAAATCACATTTTTGCTGGGAAACAAATTGCAGCTATCTAACTTCCCTGCATACATACAGCTAATTTTTAAAATGTTTGGAAAGAGCACTAAACATTTCTGAAATTCCCAGTACCCTTTCCTGTTCCACCACTAATGTTGGGGTAGCATCATGTCCATTAAAATTATTTTGGAACTGTATCTGAAACTTCACATTGTCTTCATTTGCTTGCATTGTAACAGAGTTTCTGATGGCTTATATTTATTTTTCTAAGGATTTTTGTCAACTTATAAGATAGAGATGTTACACAAATACCTATCACTGCTCTCTGCCTTATGTGGGCAGGGGTTGCATTTCAATTAATCAAAAGTAGAATGGGACCCACTGTGATGACATTGTATTGACAGCTTAATGTCTCATACTGTTTATTTAAAATGGAATAGAGGTGTAAAGTCCTGAACAATAGTTTGGTGCTACCCACCTTTATAATGTTGCTTGCATTGTACTTCCTGCACTGATGAGCACAGGTAGAACAAACACAACTTCATACCTCTCTGCAAGCACAAATACAACAGGACTTTGGTTGGTCTGTTTACACGCACAACTAAGAATACTTGATCAAATGTGTTCTCCTTTTAAGAGGATTTAAACAATTTCTGAAAGCTCCACAAATGTCTTGTGAACACCATGTCAGACATTGGCTTACTTGATTTATTAGTCTTTTATGCATTACTTTGATCCCTTTTTTAAAACCAGCTTTTACATCAATGCATCTTCACAGTTAGCAAATGACAGATTAGATTAAACACAATGATACTAATATATTAGGTTTTCAAGGATGACAGTTATCATTTATCTGTGGACCTACCATATTCCATATAGTAGATTCCATATGAAAATACATTTTTTTCCAAAAACTTCATTATTTTTGAAACATTTTTTATGAATTTTACATCCTGGAATTTTGTTCTTTATGAAGACTGGTTACATTGAACTCTGTGTGAGTTCTGAGTGGAACCATTTGAGCCATTCAAAGAGAGAAAGAAGCAGAGATGCAGCTTTAGTGTTATAGATTTTTAGCTTAAAAGTTAGCATTTAGCATTTAATATTTTCACTTAGCTATGTACTTGCAGTATGTGCCCCCCCCCCCATGCTTAATGTATATATTAAAGTACAGATAAGGAAGGAGTAATACATATGGTATAAGTATTGTATATCTTTGTTTAGAAGCTACCCTCATTTAATAGCTGCACCTTAAGCATGCACCTTTACTATGCAAGCCACAGGGAAAAGTAATTAAATTTAATAGCTGCTGCCCTCGTTTTGAAGTCGCCCTCAATATAAAACTGCACAGGGAAGTAATTAAATTTAATAGAAGCTGCGGATTCTAAACAAAGATATACGGTATAAAGTCCATATAGTTCTTGGAAAGTTAATTTCCAGCAGTAGCAGGCCTGTCACTTGAAATATTCATGGTTTTGTAATTGTTTGAATCAAATCTCCAGCTACAAAGGAACTTCATCTGAAATGATGGAATGATGAAGGATCTGCGCATGTACTTGGAACTACAAGAAAAAAAATAACAACAGTAATAAAAGAAAGAACAAAATAAGATTATAAAAGAAGCCCCCCAAAAGTCACACATTAATATTCCACTCTCATTTTCATCAATCACTGAAGCAATACCCCCTAGATCAGTGCATTAACTTGTTTATTTTTTACAATGAGGAAAAACTTCATAGCTTCATCATTCATTCCAGAGTGAGGGGAGAAAAAACAAAAGGCAGCCACTGAAATTTGCATGGTGCTCAATTATACATTAGTGAACATCACTTGGCAATCTGTTCATATCAATTTAATTGGATTTTAATACTGCCTCTGATCTTGTTTTCTAATTAACAGCAGTGCCTGGCAATAAAGCAGAACCATGCACCCAGCAACACCTTTGATCTCAACCATATGGAGCTCCTCCGTGCTCTTGAAAAAAATTTTTTTCCTTTGCCTCCAATGCAGGCCGAGAGATACTGGGGCCCCCAGATGGCCAAACACCACTCATAACTGCAACTTCATTGATTATTTTCTTTCCTGATTGATCCTGATTGAAAATAAATAAAACATGCACTTGGAACTGGGTGCAAATTGGTGTCACAAGCTTTTGGTGATGTTGATGTTTTTCTTCTGCTTTAGATGAGAAGTACTTAAGTAAACATCAGTTGGCTCAGTGGTCTGTATTTAGGAGCATAACTTTATCACAAGGACCTTTTGTTCCATGTGCAGTTACTGTCCTACCAGAGCCACATTTTTAATTGGTACTGAATGAAGTTAACTGTTCATTCTTTATCTTGCTGATGTTATCATCATAGGCAAACTATTTAGGCATGATTTGAGCTCAGCAGTTTGATTTATATCTGCTTTCAAGATTTATTCTTGACAGTTGGTTCTTTTTATTTTCCTCCGCTTTTTTTTTTTTTTTTTTTTTTTTTCTTTTCAGGACGCATAGGTAAAAAGAACACAGAACAGAGCTCTGATCTTTGTTTCCTGAACAGGTCTGACTTCAAATATAGTATGCTCAAACAGAGCAAAGTTGTTATGTTACATTTCACGTTCTCCAAGCAGAGCTTGCAATAGTTCTCTGGGATACAAGGAACTGATGTGGTAGATTTGTTCCTTGAGCTCGGAAAGAGATATTAAAAATGTTTCAGACTGTTAGTTTATGAAGTAGATTTTTATATAAACATCTAAAAAAGCTATTTTATGCATACATATATATATATACACACACATGCACATGCTATCTGGCTCTGTAAAGGGGTGAGTAACTAGAGGAAAAAACATTGCTGTCTTACATAATGTTAACACAAAGAATAATTTTGCCTTCCAACTTTTGGATAAGTAAAGAGAAGTCATGCTTCTCTTCCTTCTCCTTTCACTTTTTGTTCTGAATGCACCATGTTAGCCTGTACTTTGATTTGAATAAGACCCATAAGCAAGGTCAGGTCATTCTTCTCTTGAAGAAAAGATTGCCAGCAAACACACCGATGTGCAGTTGCAGTAGATGCTGATGACTTTGCAGGTGACACCTTTCCCTTTGTGTTAACACAAACCCACCACAGTGTTAAGAACATTAGCTCCAGGGCAGTTGTTTTCCATCTGAGATGCAAACCAGCACCCTGACCACTTGTGTTCATTACAGAGCTAGCAGACTAGTTTGTAAACCCTGTGCTATTTATACAGAGTGTGTGCATTACACGGAGCCATCTCCTTTGGTTTCAGCTGCACTTTTCTCTGCATGGCTCTTAGCTCTCATGCAATATTGCTTGTGTGGTAATAAACCACTGCTACATACTACTTATGTAAGTGAAACTGCACTAAATGATGCCTCTCCCTGCTTTGCTTTGAGATCCTGAGTTAAAAATCCTCAGATGTAGAAAGCATATTAATTCTCTTGATTTTGCTGTTGATCTTGTCTGTCTTGGCTTCAAAACATGTCTGATCAAGTATCTTTACTTTTAAACTTTAACCATGTTTTTAAACAAATGTGATCGGGTGTATGGATTCCACATTTGTGTAGGTATGCTTATATGTACCAGTCCAAGGCCAGAGCCAATGAACAAGGAAATAAAATTGATTTATAGTTGGGATATGGCCAATTAATCTATGAAGATGCCAGGTTCCATTCTCTGTAAATCTGAAGCCCAATTCTGGATGGTTTTGGATTATATTCTGTGTGTATTATTTCACACATTTACTGCATTTTAATCAGCTTTTACAAGTGACAGCTTAAGAGAAGAAAAACAAGCCTGCCTACTCTGGACATAACCTTCCTTTATCATACAAATAGAAAGTACTTTGGAGCCCATATTCCAGGGAGGTGCTGGAAAGCTTCTCCAGCCTGACTGTGGTTAGCAGATCTTCAGGTAATTAAGAGGACTGTGCAGGTTGAAGTGTGTGCCCTACTGGATTGATTGTAGAAACAGGTTTTATACACTTTTACCAAACATGGGTTTAATCTGGATTTATCTTTTTCTTCATTTGCTTTCCAGAATTTCAAACTACAAGCTCCTGCATTTTATCATCTAGGGTGCAAAATAAAGCACTGAAGGAAATAAATGATTAAAAAAAAAAAAGAATTTGAATTTTTATTCTGCTTTTAATTTGCTGATAAATTAACATGGTATTGGCACACATACAGTATAGTGACATAGAATAGTATATAGACATATACTAATGAGGGAGCAGAGCTGATAAATATGAGTTTCCTGTTGCACCCTGCAAGTAAACTGCTGCTGATAGGATGTGTCACACCAAGATTACTGCTGTGGTCTTTTTGAACACTAGGACTCATAGACATTTTCAAAATTAGTATGCTGACACATCATTTTGATCTTTGTTGCTGATTTCCTTACTCTGATAACATGCTAGCTGCTGTCTTGTTTGCTTCCTGAACTCCTGAACTGCTTGCTCCCAGTTTGGATGAAAGTTGGTTGTTTGGTTGTTTGGGGTATTGTTTTGTTTGTTTTGTTGGGTTTTGTTTTTTTTTTGTTTTTTTTTTTTTTTTTTTAAATCTTTAAGTTGTATATTTGACTCTCATTTTTTTTGGATTAACCACTCTACTGCTTATACTTTCCCTCTAGGAGCTAGAAATGGGTTCAGGTGCATCACACCACATCCTTCATTTGAAATACGGGCTGCTTTGCTTGGCCTTTAAAATGTTCAGGGACCAGGCCTTTTTTACAGAAAAACAGTTCAAGACATTCATGTTTAATATCCACCTCACACCCCTACGATGAAGGTATTTAAAAGTGGTAGGTATAAATTCGTGATCATGCTTTTAAACGTGCGGCTAAGGGTATAATAGCTCATATATCCAGCATGAAATGTTACTCTGACCATGTTCACAGATCCTACAGGAGATCCTGCAAAGGCTGCTCAGTGAGAATAGGTGGACAGAAATGTCATGCAGAAACCTCTCCCCAGTTTCTATTTTCTTTCTTAGATAAAAATAAAAAGAGAGATGTGCATGCAAATGATTCCTCTTAAAGATGAGCTGTGGAAAAGTGGATTCCTAGGAGGATTTGGGCTAGGGATGGCTGTGGGCTGCAGCTGCCCAGCACCACACACCAGTGCCAGGTTTGTGAGCAGGCTGCTCACGTCAGGCAGACTCCTGCTATCCAGAAATCATCCAAGAGATCATCCCAACCAGCAGTAAGATTTTTCCATGTGCATAGGATACAGTCAGGAGGTGAGTGTGTAAGTAGGATACTGGTTACTTATATACTCATGGCTTTAAGAGGACATAATCTCCAGACTGTTGGTGAGACTGTTTCACCATGGCTCATTATTCAGGTTTCCAAAGCTGACTCTTTTCCCCTTGTAAATGTGCATGTGCTTTTCAAACTACACTAGTCTGGAAATGTTGTTTATTCCTAAACGCAGAAGGTGAATAATTTAGTTTCTCCATGTCTCTGGGTCTGTACTTTTGTATCAGATACAATTTTATTAAGATCACTAGAAAATAAGCATAAGCCTTTTTTTTTATTTTAAAATAATGCTTGGTAGGATTATCACAGTTGCATTGGGCAACATGAGATTAATCAACCACCTTATTGACTTAAAATTTTTAATGATGTTGCTACTAGTTATATGAGATATTAGATACATCTGAGAGGTGTCTCCATCTACCTATGCTTTGTCATATAGGATGACAAGGGTGAGCTGCATAGTTGAGTCTCCCAGCATTAGAAACAATCTAATCTTATTCTTTTCCTGCTCTTAAAATATATGTACACTGGTTATTTGTATTCAGGCTGAAATGATGAATTTGCACATCATCAGCTGCTGACCACTAATATTTGATATGTTTCATCTAGACTATTTCAATTTTATTTATTCTGAACAACTGATTCTGAAAATATATAGTGTTTTATGATGCTTCATTATACTATATGCCTTTTATTTTTCCCTTTTCCTTTTGTCTGGGGCAAATGTAATGATTCACTTATTATTTCACACATTCATTTAATTTACTCTATTGTTTGGGGGAAAAAATACTGAATGATGGGTGGTTTCTTCCCTGAAGTCTTTTTCCCCTCTTGAATTTAAGCATTTAAAGGCTTCCCCACCAGTGAAACTTAAACATACATGCAGACGATGACATGGTATGCTGTGAATATATCATTGTGAAATGGACTACATTAGCCTTCAAGGACCTGTCATCACACTAATGCCAGTCCTGAAGAACAGCAGCTCTGGCAGCTGGCATTGAGCATATGGGTTACTTTCAGTGTTTGTGCCTTATTTTACTAATCTGGCGATGGCTTACAGGTAATACTGAGTTTTCAAAGTACTTTTCTTGCCTATTGAAAATTAGGGAAGACTTGTGCTATATCTACAAAGTTAGGAGAGAACAAGCACCTTCAGAAGTGTACTGCCCTATCTCCTCACCTTTAAACTTACTAAAAAGGTGACCCTGAAAGTTATATAAATGAATGGTTAAATATCAGTGATTCTACTACCTTATGAAGGTTACCTGTATAGTGAGTTGCAAAAAGGCCTAGTTACACTATCTCTAACACTGACATGCATAGCAAATTAGTGCAATGGCTTTAACACTCTATCCTCAGGTTCTTACAGCCCTGAAATATACTACCTTCAGTGTGCTTACCTTGTCTCAGACTGTTAGGTTAACATTGTGTATGTACCATCCATGGTGGAGAACTTCTATCCCACCTTCTTGCTGTTGTCCTCAGTTTGTAATCAGCAGGTTTTCTGGGCCTGACAGGCTTCCATGTGCCTTTGCAAATCTCCCTCCACCCTTCTTTTTTATTTTGCAATTACATGACTTCATCAGAATAATATCTTCACAAGCTAGTAAACATTTTTTTTGAGAAGCTGTACTGACTTTTCTCTCTTTTCCAGCCATTGTATGCTGGCTTTGATATTTCAGAGAAGCTTTTGTTCTCACTTTGCAAAGGAGACTACAACACGGCAAAGACTCAGAGTCTCAAAGATTTCACTCCAAGATTTGAGCTAGGCATATTTAGCTAGTACTTAGTGGAAAGTGAACACTGAACTCCAGGTAGGTCCGGGATCATGTGGGCAGCTTCTGCAGAGATGGCTGAGGAGGCTCCTTGTATGGCAAACAAGGAACAAATTACTTCCACCTGGCAATGTCATTCTCTTTTCAGAGCATGATGCTACTAGCCAGGCTTTGTAATACAGGTGTGTAGGATGACACACATACCCTGGAGACAAGATTCATGTTCTTCTAAGACTAGAAGTAAGACTATTGGGTTTGTTTGGCTTTGTCTTATGATTTATTTAATTTCTTTTGTTTAGCAATGGTGCCCTTTGCCAATGGGGAAGAATAATCTTTCTGTAACATTTCCCCCTTCCCGCCAGAAAACATACAGCTGAGCACACAAAGCTTTTCCAAACTGGCATGCTTTGTTATCTTATTCTGCTTCTTTTATTCTCCTTTAGTTCCCAAGGGGAACTAAGGGCTCCATCTGTGTCATCAAATGCCTCAGACTTTGTGGTGTTTCTTACTGGAGTAACAGCAATGAGTTAAAATTTGAGTCTTGTGCATACAATGAAATGGAAGTTACTCTGCCTGTATAGTTTCTCTGTCTCTCCTGTTCTATAAAGGCTAAAGGCAATGTATCTCTCAATTTAAAATATGATTAGATAATATTTAGCTCGTTCTGCTGTCCAATGAAAGCTGAGTCAAAGCTTGTTTGAGTGCTCAGATGTGCATTGTTGAAAGGTAGGTTACAAAAAATTAGGATTAAAAACATGTGTTAAGGTGGCATGTCTTAAAAGTTTTTTTTTTTTAAATAGAGTTACACTTATAACACAGTAGTTGTGGTTGTGTTATAATTAGAATGTAATTACATTGTCTGTATAATTCTGGTTACTTGTAATTAACATTAATGCATAACAGGTAGTAAACTACATATCTGAATTGCTTATTAGTACCCTGTTAGGACTGGAGCCTATAAACATATATGGAAGTTTACTCACCAAATGTTTTCATTGGCTGTCACTGAATGACTGGTGACTAAAGCTATGAATGGGTGTTTGTAGGCAGCAACCCCAGATTTAGTTTCTAGCTAAAATTAACATGAAGTAAACTTCATTAACAATTTTGGATTTAGCTGCTGCAATTACCCTGAAGTTACACTGTGATTTTTTTTTTTTTTATTTTTTTTTTTGTGGTAGTGGTAAGCATGTAAAGAATTGGTTCTGCTACAGAGTTAGTGTTCCAGCTATATGAAAAATAATAACCATAATGCAAGTGCAGTGGAGTCCCACCCAATCCAAACTGTGCCATAGGGTGGAGCACACATTTTTTTGATACACTTATTTGTAACCAAAATTTGGCCTAGCAGTTCATAATTCCAGAAGCTAACTATTTTTAGAATAGCTACTAGCAATAGCAAGAGCTGGGAGTTCTTCATACAAGGCAAGATGCAGCATTTTCAACCTTTCTATAAGAAGTTATAGGTAGTGGGGCCCCTTTCTATCCTGACATTCCCAAAGAGAATGCAAATAGATGTGTATGTTTGTAATAAGATGCCTTACACAGGTACCTGGAATCTTTGAATAACTCAAGAGGGGAAAAAAATATTATTTTCTAAAAACAATGCTACTTTTTTCCTTCTCTTTAAAATCTTAACTCATGCATAGAGAAAGAAGGGTGTTTAATCTTGTGTGATGCATGGAGAAGGAGGAAGTTTGCATATAAAGATGCATCTGTCATCTGAGTTGAAAAAAAAGTCCAAATGCCATCCATTCCAGCCTTTTTGCTCATCCCAAATACATATGATAACCTCATAATGAATGGATATAGGAAACAGGTTTCTGTAGGTTAGGTGCATGGTTGACGGTGATGCTTCTGAAAGTCTATTGTGGCAATGACCATTGAACTAAGGAGAATTTACATGACCAACTGTTGTAATAGGTCTGCTCTGTATTTTAGGTAGTCCCTAAATATGTATCAGTGTGACAAATGGAAATGGCTGTACTGTACAGGTCTGTAAGTTGTGCTTCAAGAGGATTGTAAATACATATGGCACATAGACTGCTCAAAATGAACCTCAGTTCAATGAAGTAGAAATGGGATTTTGGAGTCTGTTAAAAAATATTGTATTCTGATAATTATAGTTCACATTATGTTACTTAAAGTTACTCTGTAGGCAGAAAGGACTTCTTAATGAGTAAAATCCTGTCACGCATAAGGTCAGTACTGGTGTATGTATGGGAACTGGTCAGGCAAAAGTGAAGTTAAAGGAAGCCTTCACAGGAACTTCTTCCCTGCAGCATGAGGATTTATCAGCTGTAAGTTTTTCATGTCTCTGTTCCCTCTATCGAAAGATGTTGAGAGTGGAGGGCATCAGGAACACAGATGCACCGTGTGAAAATTTCTGGTGTACATAAGGGACACTGTCACTGCAGAAGGCTCCTGAGTTTTGCCTCCCAGTGATCTCAGGTTCACTCGCTTTTTATTTCAAGGGGATAAGGGGCATTAGGATCCTATTTACACCAGCCCTTTCTTGGGGACTGAGCAGACAAATGGAGATTTTGGCACCAGTTTTATACACTAAATCAGGTTGTAGTAGATGTCATGAGCCGTCTGCTTTCTTAACATTATTTTTTATCTCTAAGAGTTTATCACAGAGACGTTACACTATCAGAAGACACCGATTACTGATATTGACTACAATTAGTGTTATCTATTATAATTAAAATAGAAACTTTCACTGGCTATGGTGGAAACTTCTCAGGTTCTGTGGGAGATATTTAATCACTTGGTCTAGGTACTTGTTAGCATTTCAGATGCCTCGGGTATCTAAGACATCTTCATGGGACCTTTTCCTTCTGGAGTGGCAGCTGGAAAACACCAGGGAAACTCTTGCCCATCTTAGCTGCTATTTAGGCGCGAGTCTTTGGTAACTGAATCCCGTCTTACACTACTGGTCTTCCTACTGCTGTCCATGACACTGAGGGTGTGGCAGGAATCTTCAAAGTAACTCCCAAAATATCTTTACAGTAGAGGAGCAGCAGAGTACCTTTTCTTTGCAACAGTTGCTCAGTAATTACAGATAGTTCTGTTCATGCCTTTGTGCTGAAAGATCCAAGGAGTTTCCTGGGATAAAAGGCAGCAAACTGCTCTGTGACTGTCACAAGCATTTGTCTCTGAATGGGAAGGAGAAGGTTTCAGTCAGGGGTTACACCAAGACAGGTGAATGTAAAGGAAGGGTGAAATTTGAGGATCTCATTCTCCATTGTGACATCAACCTTTTTACAGCTAAAGAGAAAATATCAAGTGGAGGGAGGACGGGTCCCAAAGTGTGTGGTAGCATTTTGTTTCCACTATGCACAGCTGCAGATAAAGACATCAAGACTTTGGTACATTCCCAAAGTCTTTATTTTTGGCTTGCTTGATTTGCCACAGTTTTAATTCCTAAACACAAGTCATGTCTTGTTTGCTGAAAGATGATCTAAAGGTCCTTTCCAACCCTAACTATTCTATGATTCTATGACTAAATGTGCATTTAACATATAAAAAAGTTTCAGTTTCTTAAAATCAGGAAAAAAAAAAAGAGTATTTGTAGATAGAA